>JAPYYT010001075.1:0-33587 GCA_030522565.1 Ceratosolen corneri
GTGGATGAGGGTAGGCGTAAGGAATCGCTGCAGCTCGCCGGCATATTAATCAGCTGGGCTTGCGCGCATAATGCAGCCAAGTGCGTGACAGTGACTGAATCAATAACGGCCGATTGAATGTTAATTTAGTGGGAGGAGGAGGTGGAGGAGGAGGTGGAGGAGGAGGTGGAGGAGGAGGAGGAGGAGGTAATTTAACGGGGTCGGCGATATATCGGGGCATAATAATCGGGGTGCCGGGGAGAAATGGGAAATGGTTTTGTGGAGCGGTGCCGAGGATTGGGGCAGGTAATCGCTCGCGTCCTACGCGTGAATTGGTTAAGCCACGTTTAACGAGCCTTCCAGCGTTCAGGCCTCGTCCCCTTTCGCCGCAGCACATACCTTTCCTCGTTCGGCTGAGCGTTTAAGCTGATATTAGTAAGGGTCATTCGGTAAAGCTATCGATCGGACGCGATGGTAATCGGACTCGTTTGCAGATTCGCTCCTCGGTTATCGCCGTGTTCCGCGGTTATTGCCGTGTGCGAGGACGAGTTTTTGCGGGTGGAAGCATTTGTCGTGCGCTTGGAGGATCTGCGGCACAAGACGAGGCGCTGCGCCAATAAAAATAGTTTCGAAGGCACGAGTAATTATCTTCATGATTCAAAGAAGGAAATTCAAGGTCTGTTGCAGTCTTTTGTATTTGTCTTGTAATTGCCTTTTGTCAAATTTCCATAAATTGTAGAATGTGGCAAGTGTGGCAGAGCCGTATAATACCTACAATAATACACACGCGATTGGCTAATCTGGCAAAGGGGAATTGACTTATCTTCTTTAAGGCTGGAAGTCTGGCATGACACGTTGAAGATAACGAGTTACTTCAAGCCTTGAGAGGCGAGACGGACATGCCTGGATGTCCTACACGCCAATATGCCGTTTATACATTATTTAAACATAAGCGCACTGGCTGTAATTAAGGAGCAGCTTATTATGTAAAGTCGGCACACCTTCGGTGTTTGGAGATCGAGCGTGCCTATCCGAAATTACATAAATTCGCGCTGACTCTTTTGATTATACGCGACTATATATGGCTACTTAAAACTAAATATCCAAGTTTATTTAGGAAAGTGATGGGAGAAAATGCGTGTCTTGTTGATGTAAGGCCTCGAGTGAAATATAAAATTCAATATTGGTTTTACGTAGTTTGTTCTCAGCTATGCATTTAAAAGGCAATCGAATGGGAATATTTGAGTCTTTCTATAAGTTCGATAAGTTGAATCGATTGATTGTGCGCTCGGTGGCATGAGAATTTAGAAATTTCGTCGCCATTCGGTGACATTGGAATAATTTAACACCCGAAAGCCAAGTCGAATGCGCGTCATTTTAAAATTGTGGCATTTAAATAATGGCAAATAATATTTAAATTGCTTGGTGACAGAAGAGATGCAAAAACCTTCCTCAAATCCGATGTTTCACCACTTTTTCTCATTACCATTCTACCAAACGAAGCAAAGCTCCACCTCGAGGGGAGAATCTTCTCCTTCTCCACAATTATTCACGCAATTTCAATAAAATTTATGAAAAAGTTTTCGTACTCGAATCCGTCCTCAAATAGATCCAGTCCTCGGCCTTCAAGTCAGAGTCCCTTACCTACCGACTGACTACCAATCTTTCTCCCCCCCCCCACCACCACAACGAGCGAATAAAGAAATCTTCACGGATGATTACTCGACGGCATTAAACTCTTTATGAAATTTTTACTTAGCCGCAACATACTCGTATACTTTTGAATTCGGCGAGGCTCGACGGCCTGCAAACACGTTGGGAGCTCAGCTCCAGACACGAGCGGCTCTGCCAGTCCATCTAAGAGAGAAAGCGAAGCCGAGGAGAAGAGAGAAAAAGCACTTTGCTCCCACTGGAGTTTCGGGGGCTGTTTGACGATCGAAGCAGCATTGAAAGCAGACGCACACACGCCAGATCGATACATTGCACATTACATCCCACCCCACCCCACCCACCCCCAGCCGAACCCGATCAATAGCAAAGATCATTAAACTATCCATTTCATCTTTGTTGCCGCTAATGTCGCATGTGTAAGCACACATGCGCACGTCGCGCACGAACGGCGCATTACGCAAGGCCTTACTGCTTCTTTTCAGCTGTGATTATGTACTCTTCCCTTGGAAGAGCATCGCCTTCTGCATTTACTTTGCATGATTGACTCCTACTGTATTTAATGGACATGTCATTTGCACGGCTTCCCTTCCCGGAAATCATTGGCTAGTTAAATTGCAAATGATACTCTCCCATTACATTTCGTGAACGTACACGAGCTTACGTAATGATCCAACTTTTTACGCTTTTTTTCTTATAATTTACAATTCAATTATATAATATCATTGGCGTTCTTTAAAAGACAATTTATATACACGAGAATCTAATGCACGCGGGCAATAGCCTGTAGAATAGATGTGGGCGAGTGTGTGCGCGTGTGTGAGTGCGCTCATTCGTTTATGCATTTACTTAAAATACTGAAGGTTAATTATAGCTCGCGACTATTAATCATCGCCAATCATTATTTATTATAAGTTCATGGAGAAATACATTGGCCACTAAGCGGTGTCAACTTTTTTAATACAAACACGAACCAATGCATTCCGTCTTGTGTAATAAATACGACTTTATTCCCATTTAATCATTAGATGATAAATTATTGACAATTGAAGATTTACATGTTAATCTTTGGAGTAATTGAATTCACGGTGTAATATACGCCATGGGATGATTTCCATGCATGCATGCCTCATTTTGTACAATTGATGTTCAAATAATAGTAATAATGACAGACTTAATGGATAGACGACTTTAAAGGCTTTTAACCTAATATATCAAAAAGGCCAAAAGTGTCTCGGAATTAAAAATTTCCAACTCGTTCGCACTTGTCATCTACATTATCTGTATTATTCAAAATTATCCATAAGGCCGGCAGATTCGTGGTAAGCTATCGCTCCCATTCCCTCATATCGAAATATTATCATTCGAACAATAAAAGCAATTATCCGTCTCAGGATGCAGATGTACAATTGACGAATTGCTTTGTATTACGAGGATGACTATTTACCCGAATTGTCTTCCATTTGATGCCACGCTCTCAATCGTTAATAGGCACCCACTAGTTTGCATAGTAATCCCCTCCCTCCACCCCCCAATCCCTCCACCCAAACCCCGCACTCGCATCTGCATTCTCGGAATAAAGTGAGTGGCCCAAGAAGCAGCCCTTGAGCATTGCTCATAATTCCGTAACCTAATTATCCGCAACACTCTAAGCAGTATCTCGACCGTAGTAACTTCCCTATCCTCCCCCCTACTCCCCCGCACCATCTATTATTCAGCCAGTAAAAAGTTACGCTCAGTAAAAATCCGGGCTTTTCGCGCAGCTCGAGGCCGTTCTCTCAGATTTTTCATTAATCGTCGAGGCGGGTGGATGGCTGGGTTGGAGGTACGCGGCTCGCGTCCTCGTGCATGAGGCGTCGTCTTGAGGGAGCCATTATGAGTTGGGGCGCCTTATATTAGTGAGGGCGCGCCCGTGCAAACGGAGCTTTAATGCGCAGCGCGAGCTCGTAAAGCTCCTGCCACGGGAGCTTCCGCAGCGAGTATCGAAACAATGCGCCATTGTACCCAATGCCATGCGCGCCTCTGCGTATGAGCTGCCGAGGCTGCAATACGTCAGGAGCTCAGCCGTAAGGTCGGTGGCGGCGGCGGCGGGGGCGGCGGTGGTGCCGAGGGCAGGGGTCGGGATGGGGTTGAGGGCGGAGGGGCGGGATGGGAGGCGCCGACGTCGAGCGTTTATATCAGTCCTCGAGAAATTACACCAATTATCCTGGCGTACCGGAGGCCTACAATGGCTGGAGACGGAGATGAAGACAGGGAGAGATGGGAGGGCCAAGAGAGAGTGAGGAAATTTTTGGTGACACTGAGGCTAGGTCGAAGCTCTTTGGGGGCAATGTCAGTCTTGGGTTGAAATGATATGCAAAAAATGTGAAAGAGAAAATTGGGAAGCAAAAGATAAATAGATTAATGAATAGATAGATAGATAGATAGATAGAGTGTGTGTGTGTGTACACGGCGTTTATTGGCATAGTAAAAGTAAGAGAAGAAAAGCTTTTATCCAGTTCGGTTTCAAATCTTTTATACATATATATATATATATATATATATTATACGAGTTGATCTTTTGTAATAAAATCGTGTCGATTGAAGTGTTTGAACGAAAATTCAATTGAATTTCAATTGTACTTCATTAGTTGTATAGCAATAATAATTCAAGAATATAGTTTATATTCTAATTTCTATATTCATCTCAAATATATCGAATCGAATAATTTGTAGATAAAGCGGAATGTCTTATCATCGTATACTCGGCATAAGTGATGTTATTGATCGAAATAACAAATAAACTTTACGTTATTTTATTCTATTAAAACGTATAAAAATAAAGATACAAAAAATTGAAATAAATCCATATTATCGTTAATTTTATAAATAACATTATTATTATTATGAAGAGTAGAATGCTAAAATATGCATTTCAATATAATATCTGTGTGTATGTGTGTGTGGGTGTGTGTGTATGTGTGTAAATATTTAAAATTTTGTTAAGTATAACTCACTTTATCGATTCCCAAATAATTGAACATTATCAACTGTAATCAAATTGTAGTAATATTATTTTTAAATTATTGCAAAAATTCTACATAATACAAAATATTAAGTTGATAAAATATTTGAATTAAACATTCAATATTTTATTCAATAGTCTACGTGTAATTTATTTCTCGTTGACAACAGCAATCGATGTATTCGAAATTTTTTGTCGTCAAAGACCGGCTAAGGGAAAATATCAAATAAAGTGAAAGAGGTAGAAGCCAAAAGCACACACATCTATTTAGTTTATTTTTAGTTTTGATATATTGGGAGGACAATATTTACTGCAGTCGTGAGAATTTTATTCGCTCATAAAGATATAAATTAATGAATTTTCAAGATAATATAGATTATTATTCATAACACACTCGTAATAATGTATGAAATATTTAAATATAAAGAGCTCACAAAGCTATAGAAAGTACATTTGAACATTAATAGTTTTGATAATTCAATAAATAGTTTAAAAATTAAATAACATAATCGTATGATATTACGAAACACATATTCACGAAATATCAATCACATGCATAATAATACATAATAATAATGGTAATTATTATTATTCTATTGCTCTTCATATTATTTTATATGTGCGTTCTTTAAATTATTTTATATTCACGTTATTCAAATTATTTTATATCTTTCAATTCTAGCCAGAATAAGCCCACTTAAGTGTAATATCTAACTTACTACGTAAACACGTGATTTATAAGTTCATACTTTGAATTCTTAAGCCGAAAATTCACCTGCGTTGTTGGGATTCTCTTTTAAAACTCTTGGTTTGAATGAGAAATAAAGAATCCTGAATAACTCGGCAAAAGGAAAATTCAGTCGTTGAAGGAGCTCTGGCTGCCACTGGATTAATAAACGGAGTACTTGCTGTCTCTCTCCCTCTCTCCCTACCTCTCTCTCTCTCTCTCTGTCTCTCTCTCTCTCTCTCTCTCTCTCTCTCTCTCTCTCTCCCTCTTTCATCTCTCTTCACGTTTGCTATGTTTCAGTACAACTGACTATCTGCCCGTCTTGCTACCTTTCTTTCTTTATCTCTATTTCCCATTGGGCTTCTCTCTCACTCTCTTTTTACGAGATGAATTTAAGGCTATACAAGTCATATATCGCGTGAGTTTAAACCGCCTCTCCCCACTCTCTCTCTCTCTCACCCTCACACACACACACTCTACAGATCTGGTCTTCATGCTAAACTTCCCGAAAGTTTCTCGATTAAAAATTTCTTCTTAGAGCAGCTCGAACCAATTCTGATAAGTTTCATACTCATAATATACATTCGAAACAAAGCGAGATGGATATAGAACGAACGAGAACGGGAAAGAGAAATGAATAGTCGGAGAAGAAAAGTTAGATAGAGAGAGAGAGAGAGAGAGAAAAGTGGGTCGTGAGTTAGAGTTAGAGGGCAAAAGAAGCGAGGAAGGAGCAAAAGTATGTATTGGACCTCATACCCAATGAATGAATTTTTAACGAATTTTTATTTTTAAAAGTGCGAGGTCACGTGGGCATTAGAAACTATTGTACGGGCAGTCTTATGGCGAATCTTTGAGGTTTAAATGCTTGAATACACGTGCTTGTGAATATCCTTACCAAGGATACGTACTTATTCATTAATTTACGTATTAATATCCTTGAAAAAAGAGTTTCCGCAGAGTTTTTTAGTTATTGCGAGTAAAAGCTGATAAAAGAATGCTGAAAAAGTGAACTGGCTATCAAAATAAATCACATTGAATTTAATTCGTGCGATTTATATTTCATGCTTTTGAATGCTCGATCGTTTTTTTTTTTTTTCTTAAGGAAAGAAAGATGAAAAAGAACTTATAACAAATTTCAAATAGCTGGTTGAGTGTTAAAATTACTCCTACCTATTTCATATTACACTTAATTTCTGTCTCCTCAATAACTAAAAGATACTCAACCTGCCAACAATAACCTGAAATTACATTTTTCGCACGTTGTAAAATCGTCGTCAAAATAAAAGAGATCCACTCTTATTAAAAATCCACAAAGGTAATGTTAAAAACGAATCCGAGTCCCCATACAAATAATCCCTGTAATCGCATTAACTGTGCTGTACATTGCGTAATGGATCCTGATGATCACAATATCGCACGCAGCCTAAATGAGACTCAAGCAACTACTTTATACGCCACACTCGTCAAATAATACTTTAATTTTCTCCAATTAATCCCTTTAAATGATTAATACCCACTTTGGGGCAGACATTGTGCCAAATCTCCACCCCCAAATCTACCGGCGATTTGCCTTTGATCAAGCGAAATGTCTTTACGAGCAACGCTAATTCTAACGCTAATACACTACCACGCTCATTAAAAATCCTCTCCATATATTTGTCCATGATTTTCATAATTAAAAGTGTATTTATAATGATAATATGTGTGGCCTTTCTCAAGGCCGATGGCAGGAAATATTAATGAAAAATGTAATGAGGCTTCTTCCAAGCGATAATATCTGCTCCTTAAACATTTAGTGTTTCCTATGAAAAGTGTCAAATTGCTGTGCGTGCGCGCGTGTGTACACCGAGAGAGAGAGAGAGAAGTTTATGAAATCTAGAATGGAAAGATTTCTTATTTAAATGATAAAGTATAAATCATATTTATCATGTGCAATGATATTGCAGTAGGCAATAATCATTACGATAAATCTAAGAATAAATTTTAAATAAATCATCTGAGATTGTATCAAGATACCTCACACGGTCATACTATTACGGATCATATTTTTTTTGATTAATTTCTTTAATATTAAAATAGAAAACGCGATTATCGAGTATGTAAATATTTAGCATTCTTCTCAATTTCGAGGCATATTATTCAAAAAATCATTTTCATAAATTAATATTTTTAAACGTACCTCGCCCACTTAACATTTACGCATCCGGTGCAATCAATATTTTCAATAAATTGCATAATGTACAACATTCTCATGGCACGATGTCCAATAATAATAAAATACAATTTTCAAAAGGAATAGAAAACTTATGGAATAATATTAATAAGCCGAATAAACTTTAAGCCAAAATTTATTCGCCTCTCGCAATTAAAGCGCTAATTTTTAATAATTGAATAATTTTCTTCCTTTCTTTTGTCTCATAAAACGATATAGCAAATTTTTGCACGACTTGGCCACTTTAATAACAGGGACATTTAATTGAAACATGAAGCATTGCCGCGGACAAATAAATATAACAACTAGCGTCGGCAAACTATAAAAGCACATGTAATTTTGGTAATCATGCTGCATTTACGAAAATAAATATTTCTAATTTGACAAACATTCGCGTTCGCTGGCTAGTCCCAAGTATTTGACTTATCCTAAATTACTATAAACGACAAACGTGTCGGGCGACTGCCATCATGCCTCGCATCGGAAACAAATCTCTTTTACCACTTTATGGCCTCGGACGATTCTCCGCAGTCGAATTGCGCATGCCTCTCTCTCTCTCACTCCCTCCCTCTCTCTGTCTGTAGTCAGTTGGTACCGGCACTTCCTGTGTTTATGCTCCTGTCCCAAGTTCCCTCCAAGACGCTCTTCGCGAAGCGCCAGACGTTGGTCATTGACAACTCGTTAAAACTACATTTCTCTGGCGCCCGTCTTCTCGGAATCAGAGACTCACTTTCTGACTCTGAACAAATGTTTATAACCGTTAAATAAATAAAGTTCTTTTTCTCTTTCATTGGTGATTTGATTGAAGCCGATGACGGGGATATTCTCTTTCATATTATTTGGATTCTGAGGTGAATGCAGTGGAGGAGGTATTTGATTAGTCTCGAGCGAGCTTTTGAAAGCTTTTCTTCTCACTTCAAGCATTTATATTTACCTTCCAACATTCTGTCTATCATTATTTGTCTCGCGACAATTTTCATTGCTCTTTGAAATTTCCCTAAGAGTTTGAATATACTCATAACAATTAAACGTAAATGCACTAATTTCCCATTAGACTAAGATTTTTCTTATTTCAAATATAAACACTCTAGACTCACATTTCTGGCATTTCAACTTTTTTTTTTTTTTTTGACTTTCTTCGATGACGTTTTCTTAAAGTCTCGAGTAACATGAAATTATAGAAAACAAATTCCCTTTAACAATCAATAGAATATAAATGAAACTTGGCTCATGCAAATCACTTTCTTCTTTAATTCAATAAGCTTAGTTTAATAAAAAAAACAAAAAAATACGTAAAAACTAAACACGGTATAACTGTATTTATTTCTAGGCACCGTAAATTACTTCTATAAATAGAGAGAACATTTATTTAAAATTCATTATTAAATAATGTTCATTTTATGAAATAATCTTCAAATGTCATTACATAGGCTTAACGTCCCTTATAATTATAATCCACCATCAGAATAAATTTCGCCTCTGCTTATTAAACTTTATTTTTACAAAGCGTATACATTTCACGTTTTATCTCATTTCACTTTGCCGTCGCAGTCCAATAATTGCTACAGATGGAATGTATCTGTCGTCACGGCACGAAATATATTTAAAGGATGAAATGAAGTTTCGTATTGATTTAATTTTTCACTCTGTCTTCGTGCTCTTCTATTTTTAGCGAAAAGAAATTTAATACGTCTCTTACCAATAAGAGCAGGGTGAATTTGTCAAAAAAAAAACAATCTCGTAAAATTCTTAGACTTGTTCGCGTTTAAATAAATACCGCGTATGACAATTCTTATAAATAAAGCGCTGCTTCTCAATAATATTAATAACGTGAAATAATTTATAAATACCCGATCTCTTATGATTGATACAGTCTTACAACCACATTACAATATTAAATTTAACACACGCATGCATTGTGCCTGGCTGTCATTGATTAAACATTGTAATATAATCCATAATGGCATCTTACTGAACTCGAAGGTCTTTTTTTCCCTTCAAAGTTACTACTCTTCAAGCCAGCGACAAATGCCTACAATTCCAATAATTATCCCCACCATTCTCGCACTCCTCCACATTCCATGTCAGCCTGCGAGTTGGCAATTCATATTTCTCCAGCTTAAAATCCTGCAGTATCACTTGCAAGGCTGCCATGACAATATCGGCAATAATGTGTTTCCATAGAGATAGTTGTCAAGTGTGAGTATGTGGAGTATGTGGAGTTTGTGGAGGGGCGATGTGCAGTCGGCATACTCAGCTTTCTCACTTCCACTTTGTTTTGTCGGTGGGAGGGGGGGGGGAGCGAGCGCCGCTTTCTTATTTAGTTGCAATTTCCGCTGAAACATCCCCTTTTTATGCCACTGGAGATTTTCTTATCGTGGACGTTGACTATGGGACTTTGAGTTATTTCATCCCTGTCCTCTCTCTCTCTCTCGCGGACTAAGTAATTAAATCAAACGTTGTCAAGCAATTAATATGCTGAAATATGTGGAGGGAACGCCAGCGACGCGCATTTAATATTTATTTTCATATTAATTAAATTATTATTCGTTTAATATTTATTTCCTGTGTATTTAATTGTTGTGTCATAATTTACACTTCTTATTCGACGAAATTTTAAACGTGATGTGAGGCTGAGAAAACGATGAGTGAGGATCAATTTGTTACGATGACAAATATAAAAAAATTGAAGTATGATTTTTCTGAATTAATTGACACGTAATTCGGTTGGTAGCATCTGATTGTAAAAACATTTATTATTCCTACTTTCAAATAGATGCATTTGGGTATTAATAGAGCTTTTATATTTACAATTAATGGCAATGTAATGTTATATTTAGTCAATTAAATTACATTGAGAAATAGTATACGGTTCTTATAATATAGTACTTTTTTTTTTTTTTTTACATTCAACTTGTATATATTTTTTCTCTCATCTAAAAGTGCTTTCAATAAGTCTTGCATTAAAACGATATTTTTGATAAAAATATAGTTACGACAAGTGCTTAAAAATCTAAATGAGACCTTGTATTTAAATTAAATTTGTATTTATTAAAATCTTTCATATTTAATGCGAATTTTATTTGCTCATTAAATTGAAATAAAAAATGAATTTTCTCAATAAACAGTTATAAAGCGATATTTAAGCTTTCTCGTGCTTGAATATTTCGTCAATTATGCTTATCATTCGGCTAATAATTTACATTACTTATGCTTCTTTTACAGTTTACGTTCGATTGACTGCCAAAGAATTATTATCTCGTGTTTCACCTTTTAACAACAGTTTTTATAGCTTCTAGGATTAATAATTTGCCATGACGAAATCAATTTATTTTAATGAAAAAGAGAAAAAAAAAAGAAAAAAGTTTTTACGATAATTATTTCAATCTAAAAGATTTAATATCCGTTTCTATTAAATACTTTATGATTTAGCACGCCGAAGGATCAAGTAAATGTAGCGAGCGAGAGAAGGCGTACATTTTTACATATTTTGAATCGTCTACGATTGAAATGTACTGAGATATCTGCAATGTCGTGACCTCACTTGTCCACTATTAAATATTAATAATACCCCTAAACAATATTGTTTGACAATATCATAAAACAATTTTTTAACGTAATGTAGTCCTAACGCGAACAATAGCGCTCTAAATTTACTAAATTACTCTCCCCTAAAGTGCAAAAATAATTTATTCCAATATCTTCTTTCGCGTTATAGAAGGTACATTAGTAGAGAATAAGTAGGGCATTTGCATCTCTACCTTATTTTACCATTGCAGTTTACAAATCTACATATATTTGATATCGAAAATATTAATAAATCACGCATATATAAATGTGTTTGCCAACAATAAAACCAAACCACCAAACTAGATATCTAATTTCCGGCATCAGATCGGTTACTCGCGCTATAATAATAATTTTTTTTTTTTGTCTTTTCAACTCTCTGAAATCACACAGATAATAAACTCGTTTGAGTCTCTTCTAATTACAAATTTCGCAATAAAAACAATAAAAAATGATCGTAAAAATGCATAGTCCAAGGTGTGCTATAGCAATGTCATTTCTAACGTTATTATTACTACTGCTGTTTAATTAATAAAGCGCAGTTTTTTCCAATATTAAATTCAATCGAGCCTTTAAAAAGTGTTGGTAATTGAAATTTATGACGAAACGTTTAAATGAATACAATTGCCAGTGAGCCGCCCTACGCACACACAACCTACCGCTGCTTTTAAGATGTAGAAGGTAAAATATTTCCTTACGCGCACGAAGAAATAAATGTTTACGTCTGTGGGCCATGAATCAACGACACATGCTTAACGTCGCCTACTTTTTCTCCCCGACTTGAACGAAATTCCATAAAAGGCCGCAACTGATTTTAAAAAGAAAAAAAAACTACCCGCGAGATGCAAAAGTCCAAGGTAATTGAAGATCCAGCGGGCATTTAATCCATTATAAGAATCTGGAGAGCGAGGGAGCCAGATAAAATCGCGCTCATCCCTAGAAAGAAATGCTCGACTACCCAATAATTCAAGCAGCCGAGCAGCCTCGAGCCCCACTCCTCCCAATAATTACCCTCTCGCTCCTCAGCCTCTCGGTACTACGGGCGCAAAATACCTCGTCCGAGCGTCGACAAAAAAAGCCGGCGCAATCACAACGCGGCATCGATCCCTCGACTAAATAACTCGACGACGTCTAGCACGCGCCAGGCCAATGACGTCCCTCGCCATCCCCCTCCTCCTCCTTTGAGGAGAGCACCGCTCCCCCCTACCGACTCACTCGCTCACGGCCCGTCACCGCTGCTGGCCGCAAAAATAGAGTAGCCAGGGCGCCGCGAGGTAGCCGCGACTACGGCGCAAAAACAAAAAGGCAAAAACGAAATAAACAAAACAAAAAAACAAGGATAAAATAGACGTCGTGTCGCCTCGCGGTGCAGATTTATCGGGGCTGGTGGTGGGCCAAGGAGCGAGAGGCCGGCGGGTAATTCCTTGGGTAATGCCCAGGGCACCGGAGCCGAGCGCCTTGCGCGGTCAAAAGTGGTAACTATCACGACTTAATATCGATCCGCTCCTCGTCCTTCTCTCTTCCATCCCTTGGCACCGTCGCCACTACCACTACCTCCGCCTTCACCCCCGCCGAGGCTCACCTCACTTTCGAATTACGACCGCTGCGGTATAGTGGCAGCCGAGCCGAGTCACTCGCAATCAATATGCCATCCTACTTATCTCCATGCTTCTCTCTCTCTCTCTCTCTCTCACCCTCTCTCACCCTCTAGCCCTCGCGCGCTCGCGCCACTCGTGCATAGCTATCCCTCCTCCTCCCGCCCACCACCCATCCCACTTTCCCCAATCCAGTGTCTCCTGCGACCCTTTTCTCCGCTCCTACTTCCCGATACCACTTTATTTGCCCTGCGATCGATTTTTCATGCTGATCTATTGATCGGCTGCCCTCCTATTTAATGAACTTGCTTGCTTCCTCCTCACCGACTCCCCTACCTTTCTACTGCTTTCCTTTTTTACCCGATACATTCTCTCATTTTGTTGCGAACGGCGCATCGCAAAAGGATCTGCTTCACTTGCGTTGTTTTGTCTATTGTAATTGTCAAATCGACTAATTTTCTCCCCTTTCCCTTCGCAATATCCTCGTCATGCAATGTCTTGGGGGTTTTCTTCACCGTACTTACAACGCTACTGACCACTCGCATTACGGCATTACGAGCTTCTTTAAAAGTCATCGTTGCAATTGGAAGCCGAATTATTAAACACGACCATAGCCAGTTGTTTACATCAAAATTTGTATAAATATTTTGCACTTGACAGCAACTGACAAATTGCATCGTTTACAATACAAGATAAGTTATTTACAACTGCCTGAATACGTAGAAACCTAATGAGTGAAAGTGCTCGAATTCGAAATTATTGTCCAACGTATTAAAGTGCAAAATATTAATACAAATTATCAATATCGTTACTGCAGGTGGCACAATAATTTGCAAGTATTTGATGAGGAAACATTGGGATTTTAACATAAATAAGCCTGCGGCCACCACCACCCCCACCCCCCTCCTCTTACAAACCATATGGTCAATAAGTATAAAGGTATAAAGGTAGTTTGTCGTGAAAATTGCACAAATAGCTTGGAGAAAGATATTATTGATCAGAAAGCGATTTGAAATAGTCCCTTTGAGAAATTCAGGTCATACGGACGCGTACATTTCCAGAAGGTTTCTCGGGCTCATGTGTATTGTGTACTCCCTGGAGATAAGGACAAAGGAAAAGTTTATATGATTGATCTCGAGCTGGATAATCTCGAGTGACAAGAAAGCAAGAGGCAACAAATGCATTAAAGTCCACTGTAAATATGAGGAGGACATGTGGCAATCTCGGAAATTGCTATTTAAGCTTCTTAATACAAATACTAGCGCACTTACTGTACAGTAAAAATCATGCGCCATGGATAATGGAAGATTCATTAAGGGTGAGCAAAAAAAAAACTCTTCTCTGACCACAATCAAACGAGACGGCAATTTTACGATTACGATTAGAATACATTTTCACTATATTCTACCTTGGGCATTCAATACTGATTGAAGACTGAATTTATTCTACGCTTATCGCGAAATATTCTTACATTACGTTCTCATTTGGCTGCACATTATCGATCGACCCTTTCGCGCTCAAAGACAACAACCAAACATACACGTCCTCCCCCTGAAAAAATGTATTATCACGGAGAACAACGACAAGCTGTTTGTAATTTAGCCAAACTTTTCAAAGTCATTTCGACAAATGTTTTCGAGCTCCTCGAATTCCAGCGGCTCCGAGAACACCCGTGACAATCGCTCCAAGGCCAATTCACTCAATCCTTAGACAACTCGAACGATCCTGCTTCTGCCAAATGACAACGCTCACTCGGCCTCATTTAGGAACGCCAAAGCCACTCGTTCATTAGTTGCGAAACTAGCTGCGCAGATGACAAGAGTGGACGCTCATTTCCTCATAAATAGGCGAGCGGTGAACTGTGCACTGCGCCCTGTAAAATTGCTTTGGACGGAATTTTACGAAGCGCAGCGACAATATGGAGGACGAAGAGGATATTTTTGTTGTTGAACTGCCCACTGCAAGCCACATCGCAAGCTCTTATTAATCATGCGAGTGGACTGGCAATTGGAGTCTTGAGTCTCGGAAATGTGGCTGGGAAGAGCTTTATCCAAATGGAAATAGATTAATTCGAAAATATAATAATTAAGCGGAGACTGCCGAATTTCTGCTACTGGCATCATAACATCCAGCCGTCATTACCAAAGCCCCGTTGGCCTAATTCAGCCCCCCCCCCAGCCCGTAAATTCAATTATTACACGCGTGTAATAATCGAGCAGCATGATTAATTAAATTGGCTAAGCTTTTTATGATAATGTAATAACGTATTCGAGCACGCATCATTAAAATATTGACATTACTGCATTGCCAGTCGATCCTGCATTCCATTAGTGGCATCCATTTATTTATTAGCGCCCACTCGCTCCTCCCACCCCAACAACGCGACATATTATCCATTCCAGAATATATATACATATACGCATACACATATATGCGCATAAAACATTCTATTTTTATAAAGATTAAATAGTTGGAGGGCCTTAAACACTCGTTCAAATGTTGCCGTATTACGCCAAAAGTACTCACGAACGTTCTGCATGAACATTCAATCGATTCGATACCCACTCGTTGCCCCCCTCCTTGCCTCAGACTTTTTACAACGACGAACAGCCAACAAAGCGGCACGAGATTATATAATTCACGCACTTACGCCGAGAGAGAGAGAGAGAGAGAGAGAGAGAGAAGAACGACAAACAAAACCATATCCTTATAACTCATAGAGCGACACTCGTCCAAACTCTCTTTCATCCACCAACGGAGCACAGCCGGCGTCTTCGGCCCATAAACCCACCTCTCCACCTCTCCCCCCCCGCCCACCACTCGCTTCCCAACCCAAACGCATCACACACGTTCGCGGAAGCTACCAAATGCTCGGGCAGAATCGCCTAGGTGAACTTACCACAAAGCGCACCCGAACAGCCGAATTCCCGCCCCTCACGTGCTCACCGCCCTGGGGATGCATTAACGCGCAATTTCCATAAATTTTCGAAAATACGTCTTCCACCTCCACCGCCGCTCCCTACCCACTACTTCCGACTCGTTATACCAGCCCCAGGAATTTTATCGACCTACCCCGCCTAGCCCCCCCCCGGCCTCCCCACTATATATCTATAGCGCCGCTGGAGAAGCTCGTCCTCTGGTGGCGAGGCGACCTGTCCCACGTCCTGGCCACTCGTCCGGGCTTCCTGCTCCTCCTCGGCAAACGAATCGCTCGCCGGGGGGGAAGCGATAGCGAGCGAGGAGGCGCCGCTTAACGATCCCTCGTCCTTCCAGGCTCTTCCTGGCCCCGATGGCCTCCTCCTGGCCAGCGAGTTCTGCACTCTGGCCAGCGAGTCCTTCCACGAGGACGAGGCGAGGCTTAAATCACCCACGGCCAACATCCTAATTGAGGAGAATTTAATCGTCGGCTGATGGGAGCTCGCCCGGCAATCTCGGGGCTGGCAATTTTTGTCGACCCGCCCACCCCGCCCCACCCCGGAGAGATGATAAGAAAGTGCTTTCTCCCCCTGCCGTGGCCTGGCACCGGCTAATGCGCGGACCCTGAATATTTGTAATTAGGATGTCTTTAATAGACGAGTGGCTGCTCCTGATTGATTAATCAGCTCGGCTTTCGGATCATTTGTGGGATCTCAGGGCATTTATTGATCGGTCCTTTACCGCAATGTTGCCTTTCTTTTTCCTTCTTCTGCCACCTCCGCTCACCTACCCATATCGAGCATTAGATTACCGAGTTTATCGATATCACATTCATTTTCAAGAAGGATAATGCTTCTTTCCCTACCATTCAAAATACTTTTGGTTGTCGAATGAGTCGCTGAAATTGATAATTTAGCCTTAAAGACACTTGAAGCTCCTTCCCCCTTGGATTTTAATTGTCGCGACATATTATCAAAATATAACAAAAAAAAAAAATTCTCGAGAAGAATACAGAGAATATTTCAAGTGTCCATCGTGTCTTGTCGGAGCCCTTTTCTATCAGAAGACGTCAGAATGGCCTTTGAAAGTTCTTAGTCAAATCACTCGCTGCTTATCGTATTCAATTCTTATAAATGCTGAGCACAGTTTACATAAAATTCCAAAGCCATCAAACGTCGACGCCATCGCAAAGATTTACTTAAAAAAAATTCCCGTGATATTGATATTTATGGGGGAATTAACTTTTTGCTCAAAATTAATTATTCGCGTAGTATAACTTTCGATCGGTGTTGAATTTGAATCAATTTTTAATTGCAAAGATAATCTTATGCTTATGAAACCTCAGGACGTGTGTTTAATGCAGTTAGCCGAGGATCAGCGGGAATTAAGTGGAGATATATTGCTTGGGCGCAAGGAAAGAGGAAAATTGCCGAGATGAGAGAGAGAGAGAGATTGACAGGTGAGCTTACGTAAACAGCAATGGCTGAACAGTGCTCAGTAAGAACTGAATTTTAATAATCTATCTCCGATGTATTCTGATTCTTGAAATATTTCGCGGGCAAAGTATAGTCTTACTCTCGGAGAAATAGAATCGCGTAAACTAGAAATCCCTTATTGCATACAAATGCACTCGGTTTATCGTGCCATCCCCATAAGGACAGTCACGTCCTCATATTCATAAATTTTCGAAAGAGCAGTGCACCGGCGCATTCGGATCCCGATGGAAAATCATTCCAACATACGTCTTGGTCTTTGTCTCTCTCCCTCTCTCTCACTCTCACTCTCTCACTCGCTCTCTCCGGCTTCTCGCTCTTCCACAATCAATAAGCTCTATACACGCGTGCGCCTGTCTTTATGCATATTCACTTATCTGTTTACCTATTCATCTACTTTTGTTTCTATCAATTCTTCTCTCCCCGACTTCCCTTTCTCTATTATCCATATTATGGTGGATTATTTTATCAGCTCTCTTTTTATTATTCGTATTTGTTAATGAGCACAATTTTGATAAAAAATTCGACAATATTTATTCGACAAGGGCACGAATAATAATAGTACGATTTAAACTCCATTTTTCTATACTTTGTTCTTCTTTTCTTTACAGAAATGTTTATTTTTTAAAATTGTATTTCAAAAACTCGAAAGCACATTGTTTCCCTGATTCTGCGTGTTCTTACAAAGTTATACTTTCACGCCCTTCGAGTATAACTTCAAATATCTCAATATGTTTCCATGTAAAGCCATGGCCTCCCGTTGATCATCTAAACGTAAAACTAATTTATGTTTCGAGGATTGCTCCAACACTAATATACGACTATCCTTACACTAACCATCACCCACAACATTATCGACACTATCAATAATATTCTACAATTCGTATTTCACTTCTCTCCATACAATTATTCTACAAGAATTGTTTTCCACTTTGCTTACGAGTTTCAGCCTTCGTCCCTTCACTGCCTCCCTCCCTCTAATTTTTTACTCACACCTCCTCGGCCTCCTCGCCCCTTCCTTTAGCGACTCTATGCACTCCGTCACTGTCTATCGTCCAGCCTACCGACGATCGCTTCTCTCTCTCTCTCTCTCTCTCTCCTCCATGGCTCCACGTCGATCGATCGATGGACTGCCGCTGGTATATAAAGTGAATCTCATTTCTCTCTCATCGACTAGTGGCAGCTCTTCCTTTTAGTCACATGACTCCAACAAGTGCCCAAAACTTCTAAATGATGAAGATGGACGTCTGGTGCATCAATCCTCTCCTTAAAATCTTGCCAGCCAAGACAAACAAGAAGCTGCGCTAAAAGTACGGCAAGATGAGCTCGGCCTTTACGCTTAAAGTCTCAACTTTGCGACAATTTGAATGCTATCGAGGCATTTGAATCATAATGTGCGGCCAGTTAAGTTCGCGTATTATGCTGCGGTTGGAAAACAATGCACGTGGATGTGCATCGTACGCGGTTTTAATTGCAAAAGGTTGTCTTTTGGAAAATTGAAAAACAGCAGAACGCGTACGATGCTATTGCGGAATATTTATTCTAATTTATATGAATAACAAGAGCTGTCCTTGCAAATTCTACATTTCAAACGTTGCATATATATGGGGAAGTAATTCGACATCAAATTAGTGATATTATTTCATAAAATGGTTTCTACTCTTTTCAATATCCCATATAAATATTGAGTCATTTACGTTGAATGTATAAGTGGAGGTACGCTTGCTTTTTTTTTTTTTTCTTTTTTCTTTGAAATAGTAGAATAAATACTTTTATTAAATTTTCTGCGCAAGTTTCGAAGAAAATAAACATCGTTTTATTATTGCATCGAGGCTACATTTAATGGGAACAAATTAAATCATTTATGCTTATCTCATCGTACACGACCACATTCACATTGGCGTACATATTAATATATCATACTCACGAATCAATATGCTTATGTATCGCGAATCATCAAAGTCCATTAATAACTTGAATGCCAATCAATAATACCGCCCGCTCTTGATTTATATGCTAATGACAAGATCTATTTAGTTTACGTTTAATTTAAATGAACAATAAATCCGAACAAATACAGGTGTATGTCATTCTGTGTTTAAACTATATTTGAACATGCAGTGCATTCGAAGGCCGTTCGAATTATTTGAATGTGGTGGTGGGAATTTTCATTCGGCACTTTTCATAATTGCTATTTGAGAAAGTTCTGCGCGTGACTTGACATTCTGAAAAATTCTCCACCCGCGCACCCACACACAAGCACACGCACACAGAAATTGGAAAATAAAAATTTGTATTTCATTTTTCAATTTCATCAGAGTTCAATTGTAATGACAACATTATAATGACAATTCAAGTTTAACACTTAGAAAAATATGATGAGCGATGATACGACATAGGTAACAAACTGGAGGCTGCAATTATTTAATTGAATATAGATAATTTTGCTAGGATAATACTAGCTTGACATTATTATTATTATTACAATCTGGAACTTAAATCTTGAAATGATGAGATTAAAATTAAAATGGTCGCCCATGTGTTCTGTTGAAAAGTATAGGTTATTTTCAAAATGCGGGTATTAATTTTGTAAGCTTATTTCAACCATTTTTATACTTGGCATGCTAAATCCTATCGTTTAATATATTTAAATTAAAAACTGTTCTTTCAGTTTTTCTTTATTTAAAATAATGCAATGCCAGTTTCTTATCATTTTTTAAATTGCCTTTTTTAAATGTCAAGATCGTATCTTATTTCCATTGAATATGCGAGTCAACTAGCTCATGATAGCAACATTTAAATAATAAAATTTAAATGTATTTGTGTCGTAAACTGTTACCATTTTTGAAAGCGATTAATTTTCAATTATCTGATGTTGCGTTCAGACTATATACGCAAAATAACAAATTCCTTAACATTTTGTTTCGATATAGCAGTTTATATTTATTCGGCAGTTCTAAACGAATTCATTGTTGACTCTTCCTACACTCCTTATCCTCAATTAAAATAGTAAAAATATTTAATCCTCGTTATTATTATATACAATGATTAGATCTAGAAATACCCGGCATTATATATATATATATGACATCGAACAATTAATCTTTCAAAATTATATAAAAATTCAATATGCCATTGAATGCTTCATTACCAATACTTAATTATTTAATTGGATTTATACTTTGATTTTCTTATCATATAGAATTGACTGTTAATATAATGCCTTTCTTCGTTAAATGCTTGGTAAAGTGACGAAAGGATAAGAGCTCAACTCCTCAAGCTTTCAATCATTCAATCATGTATTATTGCCTTCGATATTGTTTATAGGATGTCATCTACTATTATCCGCTCAAACATTGTCGAATTAATGTAAGATCCAATAACTTGTCCCTAATCACGCAACTTGGATATTATAGAATCTCTATGCGCTAATAATGAATATTTGCACGAAAAGCATCTCCCGGCAATCTACATTGTTTTTATTCCCTTGACGAAAATTTCAAATATTTTTAAACGACTGTGCGGATAATAACGCGTGGGTCCATCTTGCGTCCATCTTGCGTCCATCGTGAGTTCATTGTACGTCTAGTAAGAAGCCATAACTCTCTATCCGGTAATTCCAACTCTATAACCGAAAATCATAACGTAACATCGTCCCATAACTGTCCTCCAAGCCCACTTTTATTTATTGAGCTCATAGAGCACTGCACCGCGACGCTGTCAATTATTTAACACTTTCCTCGAGCGACCTTACAAGCATCGTAAAACTACGTTTAATGAAAAATTCCTCGTACAATCATCGAGAATATTATAAGAAATTTCCTCCACGTACATTGTCGAGGCTAGGCGTATCAGCATCGAAGGCGCATGTTCTCGTCACAATACAATAAACTGCCATCTGAAATGTGAAGTCGTTACACGGCTTTAGAATCTTGGTCGCCTGGGTACAGTAATAGCAAGCCAAGGGCTCCGCCAATTGGTATACAGGGCGATGCACGTGTGGAACATTGCACGTTGTACGCCCAGCGGTTTCCTGATCATCGCACGTATGCGCCCCTCCCGTGTACGTAGTCTTGACACAGGCAGAGAGAGAGAGAGAGGGGGAGAGATCGGAAGGGCGCGTTATCTCTATGTACCGCATGCCATCCCTGTCTTGCCTTCTAAGCATTTTATAGCGCATGCAGAAACGCGACGAGGTCGGGAGGGAGAGAGAGAGAGAGTACAGAGTCGGCTGGCGGAGAGGGAGTTGGACTGCTCAAGACCGTTGTCGTTTAAGTTCACGAGAGGCACGAGGCTGTCGTCGACATCGTTTTCGCGGATATTTGCGAATTTCGCCCCGAAAGTGAGGTCGTGCGCAGCGCTAAAGGAAAAGCCTGCGGGCCCGAGGTGGTGGTGGGGGGTGGTCGGGGTCAATTGCAATGCGCTGCCCGTAAGCAGCGAGAGTGCGGGACTGAAGAGGAGAGAACAGATGCGCGGCACGATCGCGAGTCCGATGTATTGCGTTTGCTAATCCCCCGGCATGCCTCACAGTATAATACACCACTTTGCAAACACACCGTCACTATGGCGAGTCCGTGTGTGTCACATCCACCCCCGCGTGTACCTCGCGCTCCCTCTCTTCTCATTTATCTCGCCCAGTCTCACGACGCCCCTCGCTCCCTCCTCGTCGCCGGCAATATTCTCACTTCTCTTTTATGCCTCAATCTCTGTTTCAATTGGCCCGAATGCTTGTATTTCAAAAAGTCGTTGTGCTAATTTCGCGACTTCGCCAAGTACGGCAAACTTTAAGCGATTTGCAAGTATGGATTTGAAATTGAACATTTAGAGATGCTTATTGATTGCTCCACTAATATCACTAATGTTTATTAACATTCTTGTGTAAATTTCATTAAATTTTATGAAACTTTATATATTGACGAAATGCTTGGGATAGATTGAACTGCAAGAGAATTGTCAGCTTTCAATGAGACCATTCGATAATAAAGTTTAATGTTATTATTTTAACAACCGGTGTATTATAATGATTTTATGTAATGCTTGTTGGTAAGTATTGGGGGGCTATGAAATTATTTGGGACAGAGTCTTAGCTAAGGAGTGAGATGAAGAGTTGTAGAGGAAAGTAATGGAAATATACTAATGTTGATAAATTTCAGGTAAAAAGAGCAAATATTGACAAGTCATTGGCCGGTAACCAGCAATCAAATCGATCGGTGACTAATGATTTTCTATTCTACAATTGACGATGGACATCTTTTGCAATAAATTTATATTTTATATTAAATATTCCTTGTAATTGAGATATTTTATCGAGACTTCTCTTTAGAAACAAACTTAAACCTGGAGAAATGTAATAATACGTGGAAGAATAAAAGAAGAGTAGTCTGAAGAATTTTATTGAATGTTAATACAAAAACTTTGCAGCGCATAATCGAATTCATATCTTGGGGATAATGCACAGTGAAAGATGACATTTGGTCTTTGATTTTCTCTTGATATAACTTAAAAGTGGTTTTTCGAAAAATTGTTTAAAGTTAAAACTACATCGAACTATTGACTCTTGAATAAAGGCGACTGTTAAAGAAACAATTTAATGCCCAATCGTCATTTACTTAATTATAAATTAATGTAATTTAATTTAATAATTAATTTGATTTAATAACGTTTTAAGGCTTTATTGCAATATAAGAGGTAGTTAAGAGGAAGAGAGTGCTATGATTGGGAACTCCCGGAAGTCTAGTTGATAATTAAAATGATTATTAGGTATAGACCGTCAACAAGGATAAAACAGTCTTTATTATTTACCTGGCAACGAATTGAAATTAAATCCGTTTAATTATAATTATTTAAAGGGAGCATTCGTACCCATATCCAATCAAATATTTACAATGCAGTTTAATTAGAAGATTTTTCGAAGGGATTCAAATACTAAAAGTAATGTAAATTTCTAATTATGTCGTTGGACTAAGAACCTTAATTAATAGTTATCACTTGGACGTGTGCGATCTCTTTATTTTCTCTCATATAACACAATGACTTTATGTCCTTTGCATCTGTACTTGCACAGCTCGGTTTGATATATCCTCTAAAACAAATTCGCCCTCTCTCTCTCTCTCTCCCTCTCTTGTTCTATCTGCGTCTTCCACACGAACTCCACTATGTATTCTCGGTTGACGAACGCTGCATAGAGAGCTGCACTGTCGCTCGGTACATAATTACATAGAGAGAGAGAGAGAGAGAGATAGAGGGTAGGAAACGAGTGCAGGCCCGCATGTGGACTGGCCCCTACGTATCCTCAACTCCCTGACCAAAGTCCGTGTTTGAGTTCCCAATCATCAGCCCCTGAGGCCCTTCTACTATCCGTTTATACGTAACGAGCGAAATATCAGGGGAATATCGAAATTCTCCAGCGTAATCAATTCTGGCTGCATTTGGAGCTGCTGCCGCACACCAAGATATTGTTGCTGTTACAGCTGCTATTGCTTAGAGGCCTTTCTTCATCTGAAATTAGCAGTTATTAAAGGAGGCACCCTACATGCCCTGCCAGCCGTCTAATAAGGTAAACAGTTGAGACTTAATTAATCGCAAGAGCAAGCGCTGTTTCACGTGGGAGCCGCGTTGCGCGCAATGGAACAAGTGATTCGTGCAATATTCAATCAACTTTTTCGACATGATTTTCAACCAAATGATTTTCACGTCAAGCGTATGAACACATCTTGCCATAAAATAATTATTTCAATCTTTTCAATCTCGTGCCGTGTTTGAATAGGCCAATTATGTTTCTCGTAATTTACAAATATTTGCTGCTTTGCGTACGCATAAAACACTATATTCAATAAACATTAGGTCCTTGCACGTGCATTCGTTTGTTTATATTTTTAAGGCTCAACTGATCGTGAAAAGGCTTTCAGAACTTGTAAGAATCTACAGAGCAATCAAAAATATGTGCAATAATTCATTAGAGAGCAGAAGCACAACGCGAATTAAACAATTGTTTCACTAACCGCCTCCTCTGACTTTTACAATCCATTTCTCAATGATGAATTCTCCTTGGTTCGCCATTACTAATGCCCAATGGCATTTTATCCCTCGGCTTCGACTGCTCATGCGCAGTGTGACGCGACTTTCCAGCTAAGCAGTCACCCACTTACGGGCCCTAAAAAATATTCTAATCCACTCGAAGCTATACGGATAGGCCTCCCTTCCATCCCTCGGCACACCAAATAAAAGTTACCTCGGCGACTCCTCCCTCCCAACAACTAAATAAATATCTCAACGGCTCGAATTACAACGGACTTCTCCTTTATTCGCGCGATGCCAGAGCTCCAAGGTGATCCTGGATAGATTTCGAGCCACCGCGAGCACTCTCCTCTTTACACTAGAGGGTGGGAGTGGGTAGAGAAGTGCGTGAGCGAGAAAGAAAGTTGTAGGGGGGACGCGTTGGCTCATCGACTCTTCCTTCTCTCATTTTCTCCTCGGAGCCTCGAATAATGACAGTCGTATAGCGAGGCCTACATTGTTCCCTGATAAAACCCGAAAAAAAATTCTACCTTGTCTTCTCCCGTCCCTCTTGTTCCCTCATATTCCCTCATATTCTTATAAGTCCGCTCCTCCGTCTCTCTACATTTGCCACGGCTTTGAGCCTTTTGTGCGCTCCGTTTGTTCCATATAAATATATGTACTTCCCACTTTTTCGTATTATTTACATTTCTATGCGCTGCTACCTTAGGCCGCTCATTGCCAACATGGCCGAGAAACTTTATGCTTGTATCCTTTCAATTATAAGTCTTAAATTGCGATTGAGTAGAAGCTTTGCTCGAATGAATGACGAATGAATTATTAAAAATCGAGGATTTTGCCATTTATTCACATGATTTTTATAATATTTGTCCATGTTGATTTCATTCTCATGGCTCTCCACTCGATACTGCCAAGGGAAATTAATCGATTTATTGGCGAATGGCTGGCTCGATGAAATCTTTCGACTTCCAAAACCAAGGACCCACGACAATAATAAATAATAAAAATTACGTGAAATGTAGAATTGACATTATTTAATACAACTGCCGTTTAATTAGCGAGGAGGGCCTGATGCGTAAAGAGTTTGGATTTCCAATGGAGAAGGAGATGATCGATTGGCGACTTGGGGCCTACGAATAAACGAATACCTCTCGGGGAAATTCTAAATCCTATTAATGAAATTATCCCGAGTTCAATAAAAGGATTTTTAAAATACTTTCATTTCATTCGCGAGACATTCCTTCAATAACCCGAATCATCGAGAGCCGAGCTGAATGAATAATTTATTATCAACTTTCATTATTAACGAAAATTTTTGTAAACTAGAGCTTCTTCCAGGGCGCAGTTACAATAATTACATCTCATTCCGTACAAGTACCGAGCTGAGTAAGGCACAAAGCATACTTTCCGCCGACTCCACCGCATTAGTTATTTAATGAAGTAGTATTCGCATACAAAATAAGTGATATTCCGCAGCCAACTATCGCATAAATTGCAGACCTATAATTTCAACGAGGCTCCAAGGCATTGAGAATCGCTAGATTAATTGAGGGATAAAGCTGCCGGGGAGAAAAAAAATCTAGCCAGACTTTGATCATAAAGTGTCCGCTAACATTAACATTTAATTATAAAGCCGAGATTTTGAGGAATTGAATTCCCTCGAATAATCATAATAAATGCGGACTCTTTAAAAATACATTTGCGGAAAATAGGTAAGTCTCCTTAAACGACAAAATAATGTGCAATTGAAATTTCTTATCGAAAGCCCAAATGCATCTACTTACAATGACTTGTGTTGTACCGTGTATGTTGGTTATGTTACATTGCCTAAATAGAAATAAAAGCTACATTACGAAACCTAATTTTTAGGATTGTAAATGAGACGAACGAAGAGAAGAATTTGGCTAATTAGATTGAATCAATTAACCAATCTATTTACTCTCTCTCTCTCTCTCTCTCTCGTTTTTCCATTCTTTTTCTCGTTCTCTCCTTTATCATCAGTGTTCGCAATTATTTTACATTTGTGCCCTCGAAGCTGATTAGTTTTACATTTTATTATTCCCTTGGAGCATTGATTGCCATTGCTGATCTCTTTCATTTTCAAATATTTCCAACTCACAGTCTCATTCATCATCCGATTCTCTATTTCCACTCTAAGCTTAAAAGATAGAATAATAGTACTACAATGCGCGTCTATGTTTTTAAGTTGAACGACGTATAAGCACACACACACACGCACACAGCCCCGCGCCCGAGCATGTACAGATCGCTCGACCTCAAAGCGTCCCAGGACGTGTGCGTTGTATATATATATATCTTTGTATATGCGTGCGTGCGTGCGTGCGTGTGCCTATAAATGCGTTGTATTGTGGATGTGGCCTTATAAGTACTAGTGCTACTATTCCCAGAGCGAGCATCAAGATATCGAGAGCACAAAGGAGAGCGCGAACAATAACGCGAATGTACAAAACTCGAATGAGGGTTGTGTTTTTCGGCTTCCTTTTTCCATTTCTTTCATTCCTCTCTTGTCTTCTCCTGCTGTATCGATCTCGTCCTTTCTCTCGACGACTTTTTGTTTATTCATATGCCAAGTGCGTTACATTAAAGCTGTTACATCTTTATTCGAATGAGAAAGATTCCGCGCGGGAACAAAAAGCCCGGGACTTTTATTACACGGCTCCAAATGCTTTATCAATTTGCATTTCTATTTGCATTTGGCAGTAAAAAACCGAGGTAAAAAATGTTCTATTTCAAGCCGCTTGTTTCAATCGAAATGTTTTTGCCTTCCTTCGCTCCACATTAATAGTTAAGATTTCCTCTCTTAAGTGCAGCTTAAACAAATAACTTGGCAGAATTCCATACTTTTATTAGCTTTTCCATAATTAAACTCGCCCTGACAAATCATCAATTGCTCGACTACTATCACATATCCGAGCCTAATTCTCAAGCTAAATAGCCTCGTTGAATCTCCCATTCTTAAAAATTACTTGCACAATGTTTGTACAGCCGATGCTCGATATCTCGTTAAAAATTATGCTAATGATTACCGTATATATCTTTAAGTGGATAAGCTGCTACAATACGCTCGACATTCGTAATTCCAGCGTCGCTTCGCATATAATCTGATTAACAGCTCGCACATTCGATAGATCCGCTCGACTTGTCGCGGCGTATGTAGGAAAAATGAGAATAAAGGCACCAATTATGAAGCGAGCGGTAACCGACGAAATCGAGGCGGAGAAAGTGCGTGGATGAACAAAAATGATGTTTTTGCGCAGAATAAGAAAGAAGAGTAGGAAAATTTTTCCTGGTGCTCTTGCATATGTCGAGTACAGCTAGGCGTGTTCGGCTTCTTCCTATACAAATGTTGAATGTAGCTTGTCGGTGTTGAGGCCCCGTGGCCTTAATGAATTATTAAGACTCTGGAAGAAGCCGATACAACCATTTTGGCTTTAAACTACACTGGATTCCTTCAGTTTGCATTAAAAATTTAGTCCACGATTTTCCTTGATCGTCTAGAAAACAGCGAATATATGTCTTGGCTTTGCAGGTAAGGTGAAATTTTAGGGTGAAGCTCCATAAATGTCTTATTTAAAATTCCGATCTGCATTTGCATGACCCGCTTGAATATTGTATTATTAATTTTCGCTTCATTGAAAGATCATCTACTTTCTTAAATGTGCCATACATGTGAACTGTATTAATTCGTAGTTCGCTGGATTTGCATTCGAGAAATTGACAACTCGTTAAAATTCATAAACAATAAGTACATTCGCTCGCTCAAGCCGAAATTCTCAACTAAATTGCTCCATGAAAATAGTTAATAATTAATAGCAGAAATTTCACTCTTTTCAATCTTGAGCTTCCCGTATACACTAACCATTTCCCTCGCTTCACCTCTTGAATTGTCCACTAAAATATTCAACGCACACGAGGTATTCAGCAGCGACACGTTTCACTAAAAAAAAAACACGTGAAAAAGATTTTTCGTTAAAAGGCCGTTAAAATTACTCGCTGAGCACACGCTTTTCCTAATAAATAAGAATGCTCTTGAACATTGGGCCCATAACTCTCGACACGCGCACCGCAGACACTCAATAATGAGTCCCATTTCGCTCGCCACCTTTGATTTATCCCCGCCACAAGCCACAAACAACACGAGCGAATTATTGAGGCGGAGTGAAAAAAATTAATTCGAATGTGGCCACATTAGTAACAAATGCCGATGCACGAGCAGTTCGAGGCCTCGGCTAAATAATTCCTGCGGCGCCTTCTAGTCCTTAAGTAATTCGGCTTCAAAAGGCCGCGGATGCGCCCCACGCCCCCCCCCCCCACCAAAGAAACAAACGAGCTGTCGAAAAATCGTTAATCGAAATTCCAGTGCGCGAGGAGCCCAAGGCATATAATAATAATAACACACCTACACGCGGCTCTGGAGCAGCGACATCCTGGCCTCGAGGATACGAATGTGCAGGTGCGTACATGCGCGTGTCTCACTTAACAAACAAGGATCGGGTGATTAATAGTCGGCGGAGCGGCTCGATCCTATGCAGCCCTTCGTGTCATCATCCCCTATGCTCGTGATGCGTGGGGAGGGGGGGTGGAGGAGGCAAAGCGATCGGGCGCTCGAGCGAAGAGTCGCCAGGAGCGGAAGATAAAGGCCATGTCGCTGCTTTGGAATTGGACTGGGAAGGGAGTGGGGGTGGGGTGGGAGGCATATGTATCGAAAGCGTCTTGGAACATTGGATTTCGATATATGTCCGTTGGTCGTCGACCGAGATTCAGATCGATATGTCAGGGATTTATTCCTTTTATTCGAGTGATTAATGGGATTTGCGGGATATGGAGTCGCCTACGGTTGCTGCCCGACACTGAAAATATTACATGTTACAAACTATTCGATTTGTCGAAAATTTTGCCTTTTCTGCGCGTCGTTTATCGCATAAGCTATGGTTCGGTTGCTTTGCCTCTTTTCCAAATGGCTCGCATTATCAATTATTCAACATTCTCCAAATTAACAAACAGACTTTAAATGCCCTCGTGTCTTAAAAGGCAACCTATCGACACCGAGTAGTTGAAGGATTAATATTTAGTAAATAAGAATAAGTTCAATCTCTACTATTTTAAACATAAAAAATATTTTTCTACGTAACTGTATACGACTTGTAGAACTGGCCTTTACGATACTTGACATATTTGTCATTTTTACAAGATGAAAGCACATTAACATTCGATCTTTTGGCCTCCAAAATTGTACCCATACATTATTAGTTTTATGAAATTATATGTAAATATATATTGTTCTACATTATTATATATATAAGTGATTACAGAATGTTATACCTAATGAATCGTGTAATATAAGAAAATTTTAATCGATAGATTGATTTACTTTGACGTGTGTAATAATGAATTAACTATATTTATTATATTAAATATATTTACTCTATTTACACTTGGAGAAAACAAAATATCTATCTTTATGTCGCCAAATGTTCGTTGTCATAAGAATACGCATACAATTGTTTGTATAAATCGTCGTTAAAGAACTTCTTATTTTCTACTTCTCAATCAATTTTATTTTTTTCTTTTTTTTTGTAAGGAAAAAGACTTTTGAGTGCATATAGAAGATATTGTATTGATTACCCAAATAGCACGTTACCATAAATCCCAGATAAATAAAAATTTTAATGGGAGTTTATTTTTTACGGAAGAATGTTTTTTGAATTAATGATTTAAGTATAGATAATGTTAATTATGACAAATTCGCTTTAAAAAGAAGGAAGCAAACATAAATAGACAGTAGTGAAATCAAGAGCGTAGATAAAGGCAAAAAGTAGTAGACAGAGAGAGTGTGTGTGTGTGTGTGAGACCGAGTGGGAAAGAGAGCAGGAAGAGAATGGTAAGGGAGATGATGCAGCAACGAACTACGACCAGACCGGAAATTACATTTCACCGCGGTATAGTAATAACGTGGTTGTGTGTAGTAAGAGCGAGATGGAGGTGGCATCGCTAACCCTTTGCCGGCGAGTTTTTACGTTTGCGAGTGCAATAATACACAGGCGACACACGAGCAGCCGAAGCGAACGAGAAGGATAAAAGATTATTTGTCAACTCGGTTAAGCAAATCGTCACCCGATTTCAATAAGCTTTTTTCTTCATCCATTAAGCGTATTATGTGTGTACTACAGGCTATTGAATGGATCCAGTCAAATGAAATTTTGTTATCACGAATTTTCTAAAGATTCAGCAGCCTACGCTTCAAAATAAAATATTGAATTTTATGTGAAACTCTGTCGATTCGTGTAAATTCACCGAAGAAAAGGCTGCATTTTTAAAAGCTTATAAAAGCTTATAAAATCTTTATTAGAATCAGAGATGGATTCTTTGGGCCTAATTTTATTTAAAATTAGGAAAACAGAAAAGAAATTCATTTGAAAAACATAGATTTAAGAATAGGGAACTGAATAATTGTTGAAATTATAGAAAGGAATGCAATTATACTTTACAAATTTTTTTATTAATAAGTAAGATTAACAAAGTACTTGTAATATGTTACATATTGAGATTATTATGAATATTACTACCATATATTATTGATATAAATTCCTTATTGGAAGATACAAATTTTCAAGCATTTACGATATTATGGAAAATCATGTGTCAAAAATAATGAATAATATGTACAGAAAAGACAAATAATCATTGATGTATTTTCCATTAAAATATCGGATAGTTAAAGAATGAGAAACTACAGTTACTTTCCTCTATAAATTAAAAGAGAAATACTCATTATCTGGACGATATGAAAAATACTTTGCATGGAAGAATATAGAAATTGTACCGAATTACATAATTTGATTTGTCTCGTACTTGTACTAAAAACATATTCTAAAGTCGATTCATATGCTTTTACAAAGAAACAGCATACGGCCAAACAAACATAAAATATAATGAAATAAAAGTTTGCGTGCAACAGGACTCTTAAGGGCTTCTTCAATGTAATATTCAAATTACATTCGAATGATAAAAGATGCGCAAGAGTAGAAAAATCGAGGAACTGAAACACTTAAAATCTAATATACACTGGATTAAATATGAAATTGAAAACCTTCCATCGGTTTCAATACATCAATTTATCCTCGATTATGAAAATGGGGGAAAATGATCCATGACTGGGATATTTAAATTCAAGCGTTAAAGAAACAAGCGAAACCAACCGATCGAGCAAATAGATTTTACTACGAAATTGCCGTAAAATGATAATCTATAAAATATTGGATCGAGTAGAATAAATAATAGAAGATATTAATTTTCGATAAAATAATTTAAATAGTATTAGCATAATACCCTTGTACTTGGATATTTTGGATCTAACGACGTCCCTGGCAATGGCATACATTTTTTCAAATCTTTTACTTGCAAAATAATATTCACGAATAACATACAAATGCATGTTTTGAGAAACTTTTAGGAAAAAATTCCAATTTACCAGTCATATAAATGATTTATCTAGCAACGCCAAAAATTCTTTATCGTAATACTTAATTTTTATAAATGCAAGATTATTGAAAACGTGACAAAATTTATTGCAATAAATATACTACAATTTGGAAAAGAAAAGGTCAATCAAATTAAAATATTACGTAGAACCAATTATACGCAATATTAATTATGTTATTTGAAGTGAAAAAATTTTAAACCCACGTGCAATGTCGTTGAAAGCATGATTTATAAAAAAACTTGATGAAATTTTAGATTATTTATCGTAGAGAAATGTATGGTAGTGTGTGTGACCTTTGATCATTTGGAGGGAAATATTTGAAAAATATAACTTTTACAAGTGAAAAACGTCTATTTTCTACGCGAAACGGTCAATTTAATTTCAATATTTTTTATTTGATTTTGTATTTGAGAACACTATTTGCGGATACGTATAATTGATTTATAAGAGCGTAAGAAGAAAAATTTCAAAACACAAAAATCATCTTTTAAACAAATCCATTGTAAAATTAGTTACACGTTCAAATTCGTGCATTATCTCACGGGTTTATTAAACCTATAATGTAATAAAGTCTTGAGCAATCTAATATAAATGCAATTAATCTGCGCATGAAATTTGGACAAAAATTTAAATAGCCTATGCCCGTTAAAATACTATAAAGAGTTTAATCTTTGTACTATAATGCAACAAAGTCGGATAAATTAGAATAAAAGAAGCATATACCGAGAGCTAAAACATAATAATAAAGCGGAGTGTTTATAGGTTCAATTAAAATAATTTAATTAAAGAGAGATTAAAAGACATTCGGCCTGATGAGGATGCAAATAAAATTGTTGCGTTTGGCATGTTAAACCTCGCGAGAAGAGCATCGACATTTTGTACCGATTAACGTCATTTACCCACCAATTTCTTTCATTTATTCCCACTAAACTGGCACAATATGATAATACTATAAACAGCACCAGCTAAAGCCAAAATTAATCCAACTTTCATCCCGCAGACAAAATAATAACAATCGTTCAGGTTAAATGAAAATTGTCAATGTGATTGCATTGGAATGAGAAAGATTGCATTACCGCACAATTAGCCTCTGTACCAATATCCCTCAAGCGTTGCGTTCAAAAGACTCGATCTTTGGCCACACAGAAAAACCTCGATCTAATCACAAATAAAGCAGCCCAGATCGCAAAATACGCACGAGAATAATTTTATCGGCCAGTCAGCGAATCGCGCGCGACAACTAATTAAGCCAATTATCCTAAGCCGATATAGCACAAGTCAATGGCATTCCCGGCCCAAGACCTACACACCGCATACACCCCGCCTCACCCCTTATTATCTCTTCCCCATAATGTTGACTTATTAACTGGCGATGGGGGCATAATGTCTTGGAGTAAGAATATTCGTCTGTGAGTTATAAAGCCGCCTCACCTGGGCGCCCCCCCAAGGCAGCCAGTTGGCGTGGAATTGTCTCGGCCAGCGGGAAAGTGAGGACTCGAGTGGGAAGGAAGGGGAGGGGTGGGGGGGGAGAGGGAGGCCGCGAGGTAGATTGTGCTGGGGGAGGAGGGAGCCGAAGATAAAGCGTGGGGAAAGTTTTCAGGAGGCAGGAGCAAGGGAATCTGAAAAGCGTCGACGTCTCTAGGACTACCGCAGGTCGTTAGACTTTGCCCGCTTCTCGTCTACCCTGGCTTCCCGTGGAAATTAAATTTTCATCTTGCTAATGCCATTGGCTCTGACCCCCCACCACCCCTCCCCTCCCTCCTCTGCGTTTCTTCTTTTTGATAAATATGGGCGCCTCCCGTTAGGGCGGTGGTTGGGTCGGCTTTCGGGGGGGGGGGGGTTGTGACGGTGGTGGTGGTGGTGGTGATGGGCCTCACTACCCCTCACTCCCGCTTCCTCCCTCCC
>JAPYYT010001076.1:0-31956 GCA_030522565.1 Ceratosolen corneri
CACGGCCGTGTTCCTGGAGCGGGTGGCTGGAGGGGGTGGGGGTGGGGTGGGGGGTGGTTAGGGAGCGTAGCACGCGCAAAAAAGGTCGTGGCGGGCGTTTATCGGCCAGATCGCGATTGAGAGGGACGCGCGAGTAAGAAAAAGGGGTTATTAATCGGCTGCTGGGGCTTCGCAACGCCACCACTTAACTCCCGGTTGTCTGCACTCGGTGCCCACGATCGATGAATTACTTTATTACCCCGGTGCATCGGAGCTAAGGCGTCTAATTACTTTATTGTGCGGCGGCTGCGGCGGCTCCGAATTAATCTCACCGCCGTCGTGGGTGTGGGCGGTGGTTGAGGATGGGGGTGAGGTGCGACGGCAGGGGCGGGCACGACCGCGAGACTCGGGGTATTACCGACTATTTTTAGATGAGATTTTTATTGAATTCGGACTGCGACCATTAGTTGTGCGTGGGAATGTTTTGGCGGGTGACAAGATGATCAGTTAGTTGTACGATAAATTGAGGGCTTTTAAGGATTTTGTAGGCAACGATTTGCTTGCCATTCAATAGCCCATCAAATAAATGTCCATTTAATTAGTTTTATAATAAGCGAGGCGGCGATGCTTATTTATTCTTTTACCGTGCATGTCGCAAAATTAATAGTCAGGCCATTATTGCAACGAAAAGCGCGTACATATTAATCTTACATGAATAGTAAATTGAATTTTCATTTATCGATTATACAATTATTGCTTTGAATGGTTACATTCGCTACATGAGATGTTGAAGGCTCGACTATGTGGAAGGTGATATTCAGCAATAAATTTGATTAATTTTCTTATGCATCGCTCAAGCTCGCCGGGTGAGAAAATATTCGAAATTCAAGCAACTCCAATGAATGCGAAGTTTTTATATTTCTGTTGAAATACTTTGCGACGTAATGATTTCGATAAGTGCATTATTATATTTGACGAGGTGAGCTGGAAATCCTTACGTTAGATTAAAATGTTGGGAAACGATCGTTTCAAGTAATTTCTTGTCATTGAATGGAAGAAAAAAAAAAGTGAAACGACTCGTACGATGTATTTTTAAATTTCTAAACAAACAATTGGATTACTATGTAAGTCAATATTATGAAATGTAAACTGGCCTTGGAGCGTATTTTCACAAAGCGTCACAATGTCGATGTTGTTTCTAAAGAACACGTATCTATTTGCAGTGAAAAGCTCCGTTTTCTAAGACTATTTGTATAATGATGTATTTGTGCTCGTGAATTTACCATTCGAAATAATGCCGAAATCTGCAATTGTAGATTATTTGTAACAGAGTTATATTAAGATGTCGCTCGATTCGGTTCTAATGCGGTCACTACAATGGCAATGGCAACAATACAACCACAGAGACGCCAAATATTGACAAATAGTATCATTTTATTGAACGATACAAATGTCCCGATCTCCAATTAGAGTTCAGGTACTTTTGTGCCATTATTGCGCGTTTACACGCAGTCGAGGGTCATTAATTGCGATTCACAGGACACGCGAATTCCATTTCCTTTTCGTTTGTCACGCGCCATTGGGCTGCTGCCGAAAATATCGTCATTACACTGACATTTGACTGCCACACGACGAGTTTACAAGAGAAAGCAGCTCGTTAAAACAGCACCGGCGTATGATTCGTCCATTATAATACGAATCCAAGCCTTCAAAATCATTACAAAGATTTGCAGCCGAACGAGGTTAATTTGTTAACTGGCCCACATGGCTGCAGACCACGAAACGGTGACTATGCCTGCGCTACAACAACTAGCACACGACGAAGTATTGTCCTCGACTCGTCTCGGTACTCGCAATACGACGACATCGACACGAGACGGCCATCAGTCACAATATGCTCGCGTCGACAGCCGTGTACCACCGATACACCGCCGATAAGATAACGTGTACGTGAAATTTAGAGGCCAATTTACGAAATTTCGCTAACAAGCAGCGAGCTACGCAAGTTTGCATTCGATTTGTAAATTGACGGGTGAATCAGCTACGCCATGGCTTATTACAGAATACGTGCGCGTGGTTGCGTAACTGCGTGGATTCGGGCGGTCTCATATCCGAAATACAGACGAGTCGCTAAAAACGCCCTTGGGATGTGGCCGATGTCACGATGTCCCTGACATTTGCATTTCTAATGATCTCGGCCTCTTGCGCCTCCTACGTTAATCCAGCGTCGAAAGGAGCTTTTGCGCATCCGCGGTCGCTCGCTCATTTATTCGCCTGACTCGATCATTTCTCCAAAGTGCCGGCAGCTTAAGATTCATCGGCCGGCGTTAATAGCTCACCTTGCACGCGGGCGCGGCCCACTTCCAACTCGCTCCAACTCGCTCCAACTCGCTCCAACGTGCGCGGCTATTTGTAAGGGCGACTGCTCCTCGAGTCGAGGGGGGGCTGGAGCTCGGGGGGTCGGGCCGAGCAAGTCTGGAGAGCAGAGCGGCCGACGTGGGTTTAAGGAAGGCCGAAATAAAGAGTCAAAGTTCAGGGAGATTCTATCGGCGCAGGTGTATTTTTACCCAGAAGGCTAGGAGGCCGGCTCATCCATCTCCGAGTCTGCGCAGCCGCGGGGACGTGTGAGCGGGGGCCGTGGGTTGGGTGGGTTATCGGGGAGGAACTGGGGAGGCGCGCGCGCGGACTTGACTCTCCTACCTCATCTTTACAACCGGTCTTGCATATCCAAAACTCGCCGTCATTTCCGGCAGGAGCTCTTTCCCCTTTGATTTTAATAAGAAGCTACGCGGAGGTGATGAATGGATGGGAACTTTTGTGCTCGTGGTCGCAGCAGCGCCCCTGCAATTTCGACTTGAATTCGAGACGGAAGTTTTCGTTGCTGAGGAAAGTTGAAGAATAGTATGAGTATGTGCTATTGTGTCACAGGCAGAGGGGGCGTCACATGCCAAATTGTTCAAAAAAATTTGAAAAAAGTTGGGAATACTTGGTTCTTAAGAATTTAATTGCACAAAATATCCTCAATGGCAAGAATTTCAATTTTTCTTTTCTTTTGATAGTCGACATTTAAAATAGTCGTAGAAAATTGTTTTTTTTTCTTTTTGTAATGCAATATCGATTATTCAGCAGCTCGGTGATGTTCATTTTTTGAAATGGTACATGGAAAGTGCCGTCGTCTTTTCAAATCTGAAAATTTATCTGCATTCTAACCGATACCATGTGATGTTTATATAAATATTTTGAATTTTTCACCCTTAGGATTTCACATAAAATTGTATTTAATGGGATTTACAAAAACTGATGTGCAATATAATTTCTTGTCGTACTTTTAATTTCTAATAAACTTATGGTTTACTTAAAACTTTTATAATATACTTCGTTGCTTCTTGAAATTTTCTTTAGCTCACATTATTCTGCTTTTCATAATTCATTATACATTATAAATATGCATGCTACGCACATATGCATACGCATACATAATTTTTAACTCTGTATGCTTTATAAATTCGAATAAATATTTCAATAACTCAGGTCTTACAGCAGCTCGTTACTTTTTAATCTTTATATAGTTTTGTAGTTGGCGATTGTTAAACATCGAGTAATACACTTAAATGAAAAATATATACAAGTATATAGGTTGTTAATTAAATAATAAAACTGTCAAAAACTAGTCGAATTATTTTACATTGATTTCAATAGTTATAGGATCTAAATCATTTGCAAATCACAATGGATTCTAATATTGCGAAATTAGAGTGTAAATGATTTCAAATATATGGAGGAACAGAGACAGTTGTTCGGTGCACAAAAATATTGAACATTGATTTTCAATAAATTTTATTTATAAGAATTAAAGATATTTTTACATTGAGGATATTTTTCCTTTTTTTTTACAATTCGATTTAAAAATAAAAATAATTTCGCATTAGATTAATTTATATGTACTGATATTTAATATTGAATATATATCTAATGTAGATAATGAGATTTAATAAGCAAATTGATCAACACGGAAATTATGGGAAATAAAGAATTTAAATATTTTAATTAAATAAAGAACACCTACGATTAATATTTACACACGCGTGCACAGATAAATACAAATAAACAGAAAATATTTAGTGTATCTTTTTTTTTTCTATTTTCATTATCTTATCTATGCATATAAACGACGACGGTAGTCTACATTGATTTTAGCATGAGAAATTGATTGAAGATATCGAATATAATCTATCTCGTATATTATAATAATTAATTAATAAATATTGACAAAATGGGAAGGATTAGTCTTCTTTAGCGCATTTAACAATAAAAGTTTCACGTGGTTAATTTATAATACATATTAAAGCAATGAATGTATGTTTCTAGATTTGCATACTTAATTTTCAATAATAAAATTCAACTGTCCAAGACACGTTTAAATCATTGAATAAAAAAATGAATGAGCATTATAGACTTGTAAAGGCATATGAAATTGTAACTTTCCAATACAAAAAATATAGATATAAATAATTATACACATAAATTATAATTACATTAATTAGTAAATAATAAAACAGTCAAATATATTTTATTGCGAGTAATCGCAATTGATCTGTGTAAATAATATAGCGCATAAAGTTACAAATAACATCTATTTTAAAGATATTAGTATATAAGAGACATTGAAATAAATAATAATGCCATTGACTAACTAAATTACAAAGTCACCATCAATATTTAATTTACTGCTGCATCAACCAACATCAAATAATCTATTTTGTTTTAAATATTATAAGATAAAACAAGATTTGTTAATTGCGGATATTGTTAAGTTAAATTATGCGGAGTCTGTATTGTAATTATTTAATCAATGATACATGGGTGTTATTACTAATTCCTTTACCAAACACATTAATACAATTAATTCCAATATACTATGCCAATATGTAGACATAAGTGAGACTTTTAAATCCAATGATTCGTTATTAGTGCACAAAAATTATTCAGCACGTAAAAGCAATTCAACCAAATATAGTTTATAAACAAATTTAAGTTGAATAAGATATTTTTTTTTTTTTTTTTTGAATATTTACAATGTCTTTACAATATCTTCCAGATTCGGGGAAATAAATCTTTATTCAACTTTTTAAGCTTTTTCAAAATTGTAACAATCCTTTATTATTGACAAAGCACACTACACATGACCTATACGAATATAAAATAGCTGTTCCCTCTGATCGGATGCCTTGGGATTATCTTAGCAAATTAAATTATTAGTCTGTAAACAACAAAATTTGTTAAAATTATTAGAAAAAATTAAGTTGACGTAACTTTCATCGGAAATCATAGGCATCAGAAATACATAAAAAATAATTATAACCCAGGAATGTTAATTACCTTGTTTATTTTTTTGTTAAATATTCTTGTTTATGAGCAAAAAGACAACATTGAAATGTATTGCTTTAATTAATTGCAGTTTAAATGTCGATTGTACAAATATTAACGAATTTAATTTGTTTGTGTTTTCAGATTTGACGATGGCCACTACTATTGAACAATTGTATCCGGAGTCAAAGACTAATTTAACAACGATAAAGTGGGCTCATAGAGTCAATAGCCAAGATGATTTGAATAAAGCTCTTGAATCAAGTAAGAAATTTTTAATAATATTTAGGCTTAATTGCATTAGTCACGATATATTATTGCATACAATACGAACAGATTTTATAGAATTTCAGTTATTTGAAAAAGCGTTGATTTTTAAGATGTTAATTGATGTAATAAACTAGTTCGACACCTGCATTGAATATTCGTGGATATCAAGTAACTTGATTATAACTTTTTCGGAGAACAAACATTAATACGAAAACGTTGCGAGAAAAAAAAATTTGCAAACGGCCATTCAACCAAAAACTGAGTTATAGGTTAACCTGTAAATTATAGGTTAACCTTGGTATTAGAATTTTTCAGATATTTAGTACAAAATAAATTACGATTTTTTTAAGAATTTTTTAAGAATCTATTTAGTCTTATTGATTACGGCACTGCATAATCGGGAAACATTTCAGCGCAACGAAAACTTTAATGGAAGTTATTTCAAAAATCTGTCAATTGACATGTACGTTAACAAAATCTCATGTTTATTATCTAACGCCGCTTATCATGATTTGTTTAATTATGTTTAATTATGCGTGTCATACAAGCTCATCATAATGCTCTATTCAATGAACTAATACGAGCTAATAAAGGCAATAATTTACTTATCTGTCATTAAAAATGTATTGGTCTAGCGTTGATATACATTAAGGCTAATCAATATACAAAGCTCGAGTACAACTTGCCAATATTTCACTTCACTTGAGCAAAGCAGCTCGAGCCTAAAATCGGTATAAATTGTAACAATCGGTTGATTAGGCCAGTTGAGGCTGGCGACGTCGCCATTGCGATACCTTCCGATTCGCAATTATGAAAAATTCATCGGCATGGTGGGCGTGCCGAGGATATTTGGGCAGTTAAGGCGACGAGATAGCGACGTCCTCGGGTGCACGTACGCCCGTACACTATTTTTATATTCGCGTGTGTGTGGTAGCGCCTCGGCTCTTTGCATTTATGACCTTCGGTGCCGTACACGCGAAACGGCGACTCACGCGCTACGCGCTTGGAATTTTGTTTTCGTGTTATTTGCGAATAAGAGTCTCATTAGGGATTCAAAGGGGGCTTCCTTTAGTCAGCCAGCCTTTGTTTTCTTTTATCGATATAAATTGTGTAGGTGGGTGCAAGAGCACAAGCTTCTTATACTTTTCCCATTCCCCTGCTTCTACGAGCACTTTTTGGCTGACAAGTTCGGCTCTCAATATATAGGTTATAACATACATATAGTATATTATAATTATATTATATTATAATTATATATATACTTATGAGGTATATTACTTTTATTAGCGGATTGGGCTTACACTTTTATTGATTGACAATCCGTTTTTGTACTTATTGAATGTTGCCGTTCAGTCTTGGTAAAAATGTTGGAACTTTAGCTTCACGCGTTCATTGAATTTTCCACGCGATCTTTATAAATGAACGTTGCTATTTCACGTTACCGATAAACTCATAAATTTGATATTATATTATGATATTGTATAGTCTTTATTATTTTACGTTACGAATAAACTGATGCGTGCATTATTTATTTACTTGTTCATAATTTACGGGCGTATGTATGGACATACGATCATGCATTTACGTATATAAATTGTATTGTAGGTAGGTAGGTGATTGTAGGTAAAAGTAGAATAATAAATTTCCAAAGTCGCATAAAACAAAGTTTTTAAATTAAAAGAATTGTGTGGTTACTTTTAACGAGGAAACGAGTATTGATTAAATTAAATAACCAAAGTATTAGAAGAACAAACTTAATGTATTAAGGAGCTCAATCGCACGTATATCGTTAATTAATAGTTGTTTTTGTATTTCGTTACGCAATAAGATTATTTAATTAAATACTGACCGAGTTGCAATCCGCAACAAATTGATATAAAAGATTATTAGATCGGCTTGATCGATGACAGCAAAAGTCTCCATAACAGTACAACAAAGTACATCATTGCTTATTCATTTATAGCGTTTTATGGAAAGAAATTTTCCCGCGGTATATAAAGTATAAAGTTAAAAAATTGTAAAAGAAAAGTATGCTGTTCCTTGTATCTGCCCTTTCTAGAGATATCAGAAAATTAGGTCAAAAGACCATTCAGAGTGAGGAGCATCTTTTGACAAACAGCCCAGAAACTAACATTTCAGGGTCAATATTGTTTGGTCAGCGAGCGTAGGTGAGAGAGAATAAGAAATAGAGGGGGGATGAGGGGGTAGGCGGTCGGCAAGTGGGAGGGGGAAGCCGTAAAAGAATATTCATTTAGATATCAAATCGATATAATTATATTCTTTATTTCTCAGGTGAAATAAGAATGCTCGAAGGAGATGTAATCATCGGCAAATTAAATAATCAATCAAATGGAACGGATACGGTAATTATGGGTCATCCACCTAATACTACAAGCGACTTGAGTCTCGAGGAGTTTCTTAAAAAAGTGACGCCTGATAAGAAAAAAGGTATCAAGCTCGACTTCAAAAGTATAGAAGCTTTTGAGATGGGACTAACGCTTATTCAAAAATCTGGGAATGTAAGTACACAGCCAAGTAGTGTTCTATTACATTTAATAAACATTTCCTAATATTTCTATAGGGCTGCTGCAGCTTGGTCAACTGTAAAAATATGTTTCTAATCTGGATTAATACTTTCAAATGACCTTTTTTTTCTTAGCGTAGAATTAAAACGTTCCATTAAAAAATTCTGTTCCTTAGTGTCCCGTATTTCCAAAGATAAATAGAACAATCCAGAGCATTTTTTCGATTTAAATGTTTCGTGAAATAATAATTTGTCCTATTCACTTTTAATATTAATCATTAAGTTCATTATGCAGAATTCATAGGTATAGATTTAAATTTCTCTATAATTAACATAATTAATGTATATATAATATATTGTATATAATAATTATGATATAGTGAATTAGCTAAAGAATTATGGCAAAATTAAAAGTTCTAATTAGATACGTATATAATTAAAAATAACTATAAGTATAAATCTTGATTATATAATTATAAAAAATAGTAAATTCGTTTGAAATAATTCATTGTGTTGTGTGTGATGCATTATGTATACAAATACAGAAAAAATATCGGGATTGTAAAATGAAATGAGAAATGGACACGATGATATTGAATTAGCTTTCGTAAAACAAATTTTAATTCATTAAATGACGAGAAGTCGTTAATTATTTTTAAATATAAATAATTGCAATGGTTTTAAGCATTTATTAACTTTTATGCTTAAATTAGAGTTATTATCAAAATAGCTTAAAGTGTATTTATTTAATCGAATAAAAAGTTTTTTTGCTAATTTAAAGTTTAAGATGGATAACTATTTAACAGTTTAAATTAAAAATTCATCATAAAAAGCGAATGTAAATATATATATATATATTCTTACATATGCACACGCACAAACATACCACTTTATTATTTAGTATAACTTGGTTATACTGACCATAACTCAATTTATTTTATCGCTTATAAAATTACTTAAGCACAACATTTATTAGTGATACGTGTTTTTTTAATTCCTTCATTCAAATTATTGCTTCCTTCAATCAAATCATTTCAAGAATTTCAATAACTTAAAGCTTACGCAATAATAAACAAAAAAAGTTTGCAATTATACAATTGCTTTACGGCTAATCATTAATAACAACAGGCTTTACCAATAATTCGTTATTATACTGTCGTCACCCACAAAGTCGATGCTATTTACTCGCTAATGTAATAACGAATAACGAAGCTCTTTAAACAGATAATTAGCAATATAAATAAAAAGCTCGTTCCGTTTAAAGTAAAATGTTGGCGAGGAGAAAGTTTAGTCCTCAAAGTCCCTTCCGCTCGAATCAAATGAAAGGGAGAAAGTCGTGGCCTGTCCAGTAACAAAATAAGCAACCTTCGCTTCCTTCACAGCTGACGATTCCGATCTGGCTTAACGCGGACATCCTCAAGGGGCCGGTGAATGCTAGCGAGGACCCGCTCCCGGTCGACCCCAAACGCTTCATCGCCGGCGCAAGCAAACTCCCGCAAGCGCTCCTATCGATCGGCTGGACCACCAGGTAAATAAGAGGAGAGAGAGAGAGAGAGAGAGAGAGAGAGAGAGAGTGAGCTGAGTGTGCGGGGAACGTGGGCGGCGGGGCGGCGGTGAGGCGGGGAGTGAAGGGGTGCGGAGGTGGAAGGGAGGTGCGGCCAGGGCAACGTGACACGCTAATTGATAAATAACAAAGCGAGTAATTGAGGGAAAGGAGAGAGAGAGGCGCTTGGGCGAGAACTTGTTCGGCTTACGGATCCTTAAACGCGCTCCCTTGGTATTTTATTTCGGGAGAAGGAGAGGAGAGGATAGCTGCCTCGACTGGTGGGCTAAGGTCAGGTTCCGTGTGCTGTAGCACAGTGAGCGAGGAGATGTTAATTAGAGTCGGAATTGGAGGCGCGAGGACTCATTATAATTGTGTACTTAAGACACATTGTCTCGAGACTTCAAAGATAAAAATACTTTGGATTGGAGTGCGAGGTTACTGCTTACCCAATAGCCGTTTCGAATCTTATTTTCATTTTTTGACTTTACGAACATTGTTTGAAAACGAAACTCACGACCTTGTGGGCATTTTGCGATCTTATGATGCAAGTGCTCGGCGTAGGCTGTCGATTTGGAAAATGCAAGGCATCGCGATTAGAATATATATTCAAAATAAGGGCGAACAATATGTTTTATCGCAGAGCTGAGTGATAATGGCGAATGGCGTCAAATTGGTCGAAAAGAAGAAGAAATTAACGCATTTTCTCGATACTTGTTTTGCATTTTTTATTTTCGAAAGGGGAAAAATTGAAATACATAAAAGAACATTCCCATTATTTTTCGTGAAACGATTTTTCGTTTGGCCAACTCTAGTTCAAGAAAATGAGTTATCGTACAATAAAATATTGTTTCGAGTAAAAGTGTGTGTTGGCTTGCTTCAATGAAGCGATAAGTAGTGTGTTTTGCATTTGACCGTTAAAGTTTAGCGCAATATAACATTATCATAAAAGTTGACGCGAGTTGCGCTCTTGGCTGCTAATAAAATCACCTCTTTGTGAATTTCAAGTGATGGGAATAGTTTCGATATATCGGTTAAACTGAGACGAAATGCGATTGGCAGCGCTCATATAGCGCCAACATTTCCCTCAAACATTATGCAATAATTCATATGAAAGATTTTTTCCATTTTTCAAATACGTATGTTTTTATCATTGGCATAATAATGTTTTATCGCAAAGAAAGAAAAAAAAACACACACACGATTTACCGAATAACAATACTTTTTATAGTAAAAACTAAAATTTCCAAGTCTTTAAAAAAAAGATATAATCATTGTCGAGGTAATGAAAATTATCTTATAATTTTTAAAAGAATTTGTAAAAAAAAGGGGAAAAAAGGCCAATTCTTTTAAAAGTAATGACGAGCATTCGCCTTAAGAGAGAAAAGAAGATAAACTTTGTCCGTTGAGGGCGGTGGTGATTTAGAGAGTTGAACTTGTTATAATGAACGTGGTGGGCAACGATAATGGCTTGGCCCGCTTTGGTTTATCATCTTTGCGTGAAATAAAGGGTGACAGAGTATCGAGACGCGAATGAAGATAAAAGGGAGGGTGAGGAAATCGGCGAGTTTTAATGACGGGAGAAGGCGCTTGTACACTCAGTATCGACAGTGCCGGGCGCGTGCAATAAGGAAGAAAGCAATGGTACGTGCAATTGGAAAAGCCTCGCGAGCAATCAATAAAAGGCCAATTAAAATTTTTCAGATTGGAGCCAAGCGCCCCGGAAGGCAGCTACACTACCGAGCAAATAAACGAGATGGTGAAGCACGTGGAGGAGAGCAAGACTAACCAGTCGGTAACTTACCCGGTGCGCGCTTGCTACGCGGCCAACGATGTCAACGTGCTCAAGACCCTCCTGACCAGCACCAAGGCCAACAACCCGACCCTCACCATCTGGTCGAGCGAGGGCGACAAGGTTGACGCGGCCAAGCTCTCCCAGCTGATAAAGAGCGTGGGCGTTGACAAGGTGTACGTCGATGTGCCGGCCAACCTCTGGAAGCAACTCAACCTCTCGAGCTCGGCATTCACGACTCGGAGCTCACTCTCCATGCTGCTAGCCGCGCTTATAGCCAGTCTTCTTACCGCCAAGCTCCTCTGAATCGCGCCTTAACCGATTTCATAAACACGATAACATCAGGCGAACTTGTTGAGATGACGAGATGAGATGAGGAAAATAATGAGTGGGATTATGCCGGCGGCGGCGGCGGCGGCGGCGGCGGAATATGTTTTACATCTTTGGCGTTCAAGTTGATGTGGGCACGGGGGGGGGTGAGGGAGTGGAATATCGCGATGAAAATTGCCACGACTTGGTCCTTGGTTTGAGAATGCCGGGCTCGTCTGTCTGTGTGTGTGTGTGTGTGTGTCTCCCGGTAGTTATTGTTGGTTGTTGAGCGGCGACGCTCTTCTTCGTTGTGATTTTCAGCGCTCGTCTTTCTCCGCGCCTTAAGCAAAAAGATCTTAAAGATGATTTCGTTCCCTGTGGGAATCGAAGCTAAGACTCGAGAATGTCTTGGAAAGTCAAGGATAACAGTCGAATTCACGGGAGGAACCCCCTTCGCTATTTGTCTCGATTGCTTTCTCCCTCGGTTGAATATCTGTCTTACTTGCGATGAAATTATCGTCTGTCTTACTTGCGATGACAAAATTCGCACGAAGCGCCGATAAAAAAAAAAGACATTGTGGATAGATCATTTACGTGGATTAGTTAATCTCCTGAATTTGACTGTTTGTTGATAAACGAGAAAAATATATATATCACTTAGAGCGTTCAAGCGTTAATGCGTTATTCCCTTCATTGTATGATCGATTTTTAAATCACTTATACGTAACCCCATATGCAACATGAAAATTTTAAAAAGCGCAATTAAAACGAAAATTATTAGCGAAAGAAGAATGAAAATACAATACAACTTAAGTTTATATTTCAATAAACTATAACGCCCAGTTTATTCGCGATGGATATAAAATTTCCATTGCCCTTAGAATTATTAATTTAATATGCTTAAAATAAAAATGTATACTTCTAATATGTCCAAGTGTCAGTGTTAAATATGTTTATGGCGTCATTATGTGAAGAAAATTTATTGCTAATATTATAATAGGTGTTACACGAGTACACGTCAGGATTATATTTTACTTCCACCTTATATATGTATCAGCATCAAATAAACATTTCAGTACTTCTATACTATAAGTTTTCGGAATTAGAGGCTTATTTCAATAATAATTGATCATGCATAACTCTCTGCAAATTTTTTCTAACTGTACTCAACAACTATTTGCTCGTGCATTAGATGTGCATTTATAGAGTAAAACGTACACTCATGAATTTCTGACCATATTACCACAGTACTGAGTAAACTGAGTAAACCAAAAAAAAAATGTGATTAACGCAATGATACATTATTTAGGAAATCTGATAATTTATTCACTCTATAATTAGTTGTAAACTTTGACGGCTCATTATAAATATGATTTTATTTCTCGAGAATTCAAAAATATCTTTTAATACTATTTATACATTAAATGGTTTGAGAATATTAATATATAATATTGTTATATTCATTTGAAATAAAATATTTACTGTAACTATCAATTTTTAGAATTGTGAAATTGAACATAAAAAATAATTACCCAAAATAGACTAAAAAAAAGATAGACGACCATTCTTAACTATTTTGTTCCAAACTCATGCTTTTCTATTTTAATTTCGAGTTCGACAAAATAGTCCTCCGTCAATTATTTTGCAATTTCATAAAGTGTCGTGAGCTCATCTTGATTACAAACAATTGAATTATACTTAAATTTAAGGAACATTAAATATCAATTGAGCGAGATATGTAAATTTATTCCTTTCGATGAGTCATTCAAATATTTCAATCCTTGAAAGATATTTTAAATTCTTATCTGCTAATCATCTGTTAATTGTCAAATTGGAAAATCAATTTTTTTCGACAATTAAAGTTTCATGAGGTATTATAATTAAATAATTAGACCCCAGACTAAGGATTTGCATATAACTAATAATTTCAATTTCAGAGTTAAAAGAAAAGGACCAGGATGAAAAGTTTTATGAATTTCTAATTGCCGTATAATTATTATCAATTGTTTCTTTCGAATCTAAGAATTAAAGAGAAATAAAACTTCTTATTATTTTAATTAGACGTTTATTATAGTAATTAATGCACAACTTGCTCGCAATAATATTTATGTAGTGAATTTAAGCCTACTTACACTTTAGATTCACGTTAGGTAAATAATTGGTGCATTTCTCCTCGTGAATTTTAGTTTTTATTATCTGCCAACTTACTTTACATCTATTGCAACTATAACTCTTTCCCTATTTTACTAAAATTCATTTAAATTTTTCATTTGACAAATATACATTTTTATTGTAATTTCAATTATAACACTCTTTACAGGAAACATTAATTCAATTAATTTTTTTAACTGCTCTTTTATTATTTAATAACATATTTTTATGCATTTGTTTACGTTTTATGTGACTTGTTTTATCAATTGAAGTTTTATATATCGACCCTTTAACGTTTAATCTGTTGAACCGGCTGTACATTAACAAGTCATTGAAACATTTGTATAACAAAAGGAATTCTAAAAGATATTAGATTAAAAGAAAAAAAAATTCAACTATTATATAACTATTATTATTTTATTCGTTCATATCGAGTTTTAGATAAAATAAATTTCAATAAATGATTAGATGTTTATTTGCTACAGTAAATATGGTTGTAAAAATAAATATATACGTGTAAATTATGTAGTTCAATTGATCTCGTAATCTAATTTATATAAATAAATACAAATTTCATATAACTATTTATTTAAAAATATTTAAAAATACATTTTCGAACTATGCAGTATTAGGCTAATTACCATTAATTTAGTTAATACAACAAAATTTCATAATTTATAAGACAAATATATATTATTCGTTGAAATTCCAATTCCTCAATAGTAATAGACATACATACATGTGCACGCCTACAAACGTAGTTTTTGGAAATTTGACATTTTTTTAAGATGTTCTTACTTTATTCAGAAAAGATCATGTTAAATTAATTGTTTTGAACGTGTATATGTAGTATTTGTCTAATTTATATAATCTAAATGCATTATCCACAAAAATTAAATCCACTTAATTTTGAATCAATTTAATTAAAGTTTTAAACAAAATGCAAGTCCTGAAAAAAAGTTAATATGAAATTTTTATTCGTATATTAACAAAATCTTAAATTGTATAAAAAGAAGAATATAATGAAAATTGTAGTTTACAAGTTATATCATTGGTTAACAGGGTAGTTTGACATTTCAATAACAATTATCAAGTACGCGATAATGTTTTTATAAATGTTTATTGATATTTATAATTTATTTTTAGAATATTGACATCCATTAGAATCTTTAAATAAATTTTCAAATTTAACAATATTACAAAAGTTAAATATTTATTAATTTATAGTAACTTTTCTCTTTTATTTCAATGTTTTTAAAATATTTAATTATTTCTGTTTCTTTTCTTACTATTTCTTCATTATTTTCGCGCGCGTGCGCACACACACTGAGTTAATAGATATCAAAGAAAAAATCTTCGTGTCCAATCTATCATTTTTTATTTTTGGCAAGTAATTTTTCAAATAAGATATTTAATAATTTATCAATTTTCTAAGTGTTAGAAATGCCATTTCAATACATTCAATAATTAAATCTTAGATATAGAGAAAATTTTTAATTTTGCTTTTGTGGATCATAATTTTAAAAACTTAATTATTTTTGAATAATTTTTATGAGTCCTATTTTCATTAAACTTATGTTTTATTTAAAATATATAAAAATGAAATATCAATATATATTTTGATAATGTATTTCAATCAGAAAAAAGTATGTATAACCAATCAAATTATGAAATAAATAAATTATAGGTATTTCAAGGAATTTAAGAAAATTTTATAATCGTTGAGTTTATTTCGAACAATATTCCAATATATGCAAAATTATGTTATGGTCATAAATTTTTATAAAAAAATTTTTATTTAAATTTTATAATCTTAAATATAATTGTGTAAGCAATAAACATGCTACACTTAACGATGTATTATAATTCTATATATACGTGAATTTATGATATAGAACAAATATTGTATTCTACAAAAAACATTAAAAACGTAGTAGATAAAAGACGACAAACGTTCATAGATAACAAAAAATTAAGCAACGCCTCATTTTTTAAGCGAAATGGATTTTCAGAATAAAACAAGTATACCAATTGATTGTAATCTAATCTTTAAAGGTAGTTTATAAAAACTATACAAGAAACGCATGAAAGTATCTCGGTGATCGCTTAGTTGATCAGTTAGTAAATGTTAATACAATTACTACGAATCGTATTGCTAGGCTCGATGAATTTGAGTCGACGATCTTTACGTAAAAGTTTTTGTCTTAAACCGAGTGTTGATAAAACAGATGAAACGCTTGAATTCGCATATTTGAAGCATATATATATATTAAATACACACACACACACGGAGAGAGAGAGAGAGAGAGAGAGAGAGAGAGAGAAACAAACACGCGCGCGCGCACACACACACACACACACGCACACGCACACACATACGAGAATAGAGTATTATTAGATTGCGATGCATGCAAAAGATATTTAACTTTTAAAAAGCATTCGAATTATCATGTTCTTCGAGATGGATTGAGCCTGTTTAGAACGTAGAATTCAACATTAGTTTCCCAAAGTATTGTTACATTTTGTATATTTATCTGTTAATTATTTAAGATATAATAAATTTTTTTATGAATAATTATTGAACGTATCCAGATACTTGTGCCGATAAAAAAATTTACATATTTCTTTTATCACGTATGAGTTTGAAAATATTGTTATAATGTTATTAAATGTTATTTTCGTTAAGAAAAAAGCATTATTATTCCAAGTATAATATATTTTATATTTTTATTCTCCTTTACTGTGAATTTTAATAATGTCGTCTTTATCATAAAAATTAGTAATACATTTACACTAGTAGCTCGATTTAATCAAATAATTACAAACAAATTACAAATGAAATGTAATGAATTTTTTATTTATAATTTTTTTAATATCTGTGACTAATCAAACTACTATGAATAATTTTTTATTTTATTTTTTTTTTATTTACGTACTTTTTATTAGGCATTTTGTAAATAGTAATAAATTTTTTTTAAATATAAATTGCATTGAATAATTATACCTCATTTTTTTCATGCATTATTCATTATTCATACTTACAAAGTAAAAGTAATTCAATAACATTTAGCTTATTGGGCATTCGTTGTTATAAAGGAGGCTATTTCACACGCTCATAAAAGTATGTATTTTATTATTCTGAAATTTATGTATTTCTTTTGAAATCAGCTGTAGTAAGTATAATGCTTAGATCTATGAAAGGTGAGACACGTCGAGGATAGAATCCTGAGGACAACAAGGGTGGCTTTCTAATAATCTGTCAAAGTGATGGCCGCACATGTGATCGGACGAGCGTGCTTTTGAATAACTAAGTAACTAGAATGCATTTTCCAATGCATTTTTCAATGCATCCTAGAAAGGATAGATTTTTCGCATATGAACACTCCAATGGTATTGCAAAATTTTCTCGAATTACAAAAATGTCGAGAGCCGTATTATAATTTCACTTATTATACTCTTGCACATAATTGCACAATAACAATTAAAAGCAAGAAAATAAATATGGAAAAAAATGATAATCATTAATGATTACTGGTTCATTAATAAGTATGCCGATTATTTGATTTCTTATACTGTATTCTTATACGGTATTATTTAAGTTGGTAAGACAATAATCCTCTCTATAGTCAGCAAATAATAAACAAATAAATAATAAACAATAAAAGAATTACGAAGAGTGTTAAACTGTAAAATTATGTAAGAATACAACCGAGATACTCTATGTTTTACCAATTTTTCAGAGTAATTAAATCACGTGAATTAAGATAGACGGAGCATATAATTAGAATGAGAAAATAAAGATCAGCATACAAGATTTTAGTATAAAAAAAAAAAGAAAACCTATATATGGTAAAGGATATTTAAGGGAATTGAAATAAAAATGAAGTGGTATTATTAATGTACATCTGACACAAACAAAATAGAAACGACCGCGCGAGATGGATTTAATATAGAATTAAGACGAGTCCGAATGTTACGTGGATGAAAAAATAAACGAATGCATTCATAATTTAACACCAATACAACAACGGCAGTCCTTTATTTCGCAATTCATAAAAATTCCTCTTAAAACATTAGTTGCGTTGCCGACGTAACGTGTAAATGTCATAAATAATCCAAATCTCGCTTATACTTCATATCTTTATTTACCTTAATACCTCTTAAATGTAATTTTTATCATTTATAATATAAAATTATAAAATACTTCTTAAACGCATCTGCGTAGCTATTAATTTCATCGAAAACATCTTAAAGTCCGCCAGGTTCTTCAATAGTCAATATTATAGTCATCATCAAGAAGTAACATAACTTGTAAATCTCGTAACAATTACTTGCTTTCTTTTTATAAACACATCATCTTTTGCCTCATTCCGTTCAAAGGCTCGCGAAAAGAAAACGATCAAGCGAACAATCCTGCATATATCTAATTAACATTGGAGCAAGTATTGTAATAAGTAACATACTTTGGTCGACTGCGCGGTTGGATGAATCGAGGGTGAAAAAATATGCGCGACAGCAAGAACAAACGGAGGAGACTCGCAGTATTGTGACACGATTGGCCGATTACGGAGATTATCGAGAGTATTATAATTAGATTATTATAATTAGTATTATAATTAGATGTGTGGCTCTCAAATCAACGGTCGCCAAGCAAAGTTTTGCTTTAAATGTGAGTAGCTCCGTTCGATCGACCGAACGAATTCGGTTGGAAAGGCTGGGCACATTGGGCCTTTTAAATTAGCTTGTGAATTTGAATGACAGGCCACTCTCTTGCGATTTCGCCGCTTTAATTCTAAATAAACCGAGGATAAACTGAACGACCGGCAACAAGATGCTTACAATCGAATCGGTTAATTAATCCACCATGTTATCTCCATGAATTTCGCACTTGGACAAATAGCAGTTAAACGTTACGATTAATAGATTACTGTCTAATCGAAACGATTTCCCTTTCACGTCGAGGATAAGCATTTATTTATAACTTAAAACTGCAGCCGAACGTTCGACTTTATTGCTTATCAAACTTGATAGATATTACCGATTCAAGAGCCTTAACTTTTATTGCGTTTTGCAGCGCCATTTCATATTCTCCACTCGTTCATTAATTGGACTGAATTAATTAATTTCACGTTAATTTTTTTTTTCCCCGCAAGTCAAATGTAATTAATAAACCCACAAATGATGAATCACAGCTTTTCCAAAGTTAATTAATTCGGAGTAAATTTGAAGAATTTTCATTAATTCGCAGCTTAGCCTCTATTAATAACCACTGCTATCAACAACCAATTTTATATCACGTCATTCAATTTGGATGAGAATTAAAAAAAATGTCTACAGGAAAGCTTACTATCCGCATGTTTGCTATAATAATGTTATGCCGGAGACTTTACAATGGTGTTCGTGAGATCTAATTAGATAAATTTTGAGCATAAAGCTGGGAGAATTTTTTCATCGTAAATTTCAGTAATAATTAATTGGCTGGCAAATAGTTTCTTAAGAAGATTTATTTTACGATTTTCTTACCCGAGAAGAATTTGCTGTTTTTGTAAAATATTTTTTTATGACGAAGAAGAGCTACGATTTGATATCATTTCGTCCGTCTCATAAAATAAATTTACGTTTTGAGAAACTCCATTAGCCTAAACTATACTTACTGACGTAGTATTGCTGTTATTTAAAATTTTTAACTCTTACGTATATATATATATATATACATATATATGTATATATGTGTGTTTATGATGGTGAACAAATTGTTAAAAAAGAATTTTGTGAAATGTATTACAATGTATTGACAACAAACGGGTAAAATATGTTTACAACTACGAGGGCATCCAATCCATAAATTTTTATTATAATAATTTCAGATAAAGATGATGTTATATAATATTTTGAATAGTTATTTAATTTATTTTGTTCCATAGTTATATATAGAAAATTAAAAAGAACTGAACATTAAACCAATGTACTATCAAAATTGAATAATTTTATTTAAATAAACATTTTATAACCAAAATACAACACTGCTACTACACTTTTATTATTTTTATGACATAATTGAAAAATATTATTAAAAACACTATTATTATTAGATAAATAATGATAGTGAAATACGTATCGGCAAAAGCATTGTCCTTTACTTCGTTAACTATTAAATCAATTAATAAGTTATTGTAAATATTTCATCAATTATTAGAATTAATCTATATCTAAGAGAGTATGATAATAAATATTGTTAAAAGTAAATTTAAAAGTAAAAATAAATAGGAAATTTACATCAAATCGTTTGAAAAACAAACCATAGTGCCGCAAGAAAATGATCAATTAGCTTAACATTAATCAAATAATAATGTAATTACGTGTAATGTATATAGTGATTTTTTTATTTCAGCTGTAAGTGTTAGGGATTATATATGTGCAGAAAGATGCTTTATCGATATTATAATTAGTTATTGATGCATTATATGACTCAGTCAACATTATTAGCAGAGTTTTTTCGCGTAATAATTGATTTTATTAGCATGAACTTATTTGAAATTGAAAAGATAGTGTTCGGTTGAAATGTCGACATTGAATAGTAATTAGCAAAGTATTTCTTTCAAAGTCAAGAACACAAGTGCACACGAGCATTCGCGTAGAATTGACTTTGAAATAAAATAAAACTAATCCTAAAGCAAACTCTTGACCGACGATATCTGGCTTCCTAAAACTCTCTGCTTATTTGTCTATTCCATCGCGATATTTCTAATACTCCCTCTCTCTCCTTTATAGCTCATCTTTAATTACCACGTCTCATACTGTCGAGCTGACAAGGCACAATTCGCAAAGGAACAAGTGAGATCTCTTCCGATTTATTTTCACAGTAAACCTTCACGGGCATGGCATTTCAAAACACTTGAAGTGGAGTCTCGAGGATAATTATAAGCAGTGTTGGGAAGATTGCACTAAGTATAGTCTACTTTAGAGATGAAAATGAATAATGAGAGAAATGAATTGCAGTTAAGGTAAATGAAACTGCGAACTATATTATGAGCGTGATGATGAATTATTATTACGTGTAACAACAACAGCATGATCTTGTTTAACAAGTTGGGACTCATTGATTATGGGACGGTAGATTATTAATTTTGACCGAATGCATAGCAAATATAATGGAGATTATCGATTAAGAGGATTATTATTGAATTTGAAAAATATGTGTCCAATTTTTAATTAATGATTTCAGATTTTGTAATGATGAATTGGGAATTTAATTTGAGAATATTTGCGAATCCGATGATTGTAACTAGCTCATTATAATTATTAAAATCTGAGTGGATTGATGGGAGTAACATTGGCTTAAATCTCATATATATAAGCAGATATATTGCGATATTTAATATATCGAGAAGAAATCTATCGGGTACAAACATTTGAGAACTAGTGTATACAAAATAAGGCAATGGCCATTTATTTTTCTTTGTATGACCTACAATCATAATCTTGCATCGATAACCGATTGAACCGTATAGCATTTTTATTAGCGTACAATTAGATTTCACTAGAAATACATTCAATAATTAACTATTATTCGACATATTGTCCTCCAAATTATTAAATTATTAGATAATCCTCCGTTTCAGAGTTTCTAATTAGATTTCTTGTATTCATTCTTCCGAACGGTAAAAATATATTTATCTCCAACTTCCTTGAAATAAATTATTACATTCACTGGCGATATAAATAAATATACATATATACACATATATATCGACAAAAAATTGATTCGAGTAGATATCTGGCACGCAAGTAGTGAGAAATATTGCGCTTAGCGGGTCTTACCGTGTTTTTATTGATTTGTCTTTGAAGTAAATTGAAAGTAAACGTTTGCTAGATATTTATGGTTACGGATATTTATGGCGATGCACATTTATTAAGATATAATTAATTTGCATTTGTAAAAAAAAGTGACAATAGCCATAAGAATTATCACCAAGCACTTTTTGCTCATTTAAATAGATATAAATATTGCGGCGATTAATTTTTTTTCTTGCTATACGCTAGAATAATTAACACACCTAAATTAAACTCTACTTTGCTTTATATATATATATATATATAAACAACAAATCCTTTTATCAATTGTTGTATATTATGGCAATCAAATGTATTTAATTGAATTTAAGCACACAATGTGTGCCAGAATATCTCACTAACTTAAAAGTAGATGAATAAATTGCCGAATGAAAAGACAGTGAGGTTAATTAACTTTTTGCGCGCACAGGTCGCAGCTTCTTAACAATGCGTCATCGTAACCTCGCAGAAGGAAAGTTAAGCCACCCCATGCGAGGCACGACCTTTCACGAGATTAATTTATTCGCACGTCATTATTTATCTACACTCAATACCCTTTCTCCTTCTCCCATCTCTCTCTCTCTCTCCCTCCCTCGCGTGTTTTTTTTTCGCGCTCTCTGCGTGTTTAATTATTACGGCGCTATTCCTTAGGTGTTAGAAGTCATGTATTCTGACTATCAAAGTGAATCCGGTGATATTAGTTATGTGTTCGTTTCCTTGCGCTTTTTAATGAAATGGAGTCTTGATGTGATTTTACTGTTGAATTCGTTCCGTTGTAGTGTACTTCGTTGTGATGGGCTTTTGACATTCATTTGAGCATCTCTCAATTTTATACGCCTACATTGACATAGCCACGTTAGTTAACGCAAAACACAAAACGAATTAGTCCTTAGCTTAAATAATTCACAATTCATAATTTAACGTTTAATTATACTTTTTTAATTATGCAGAATGAAGTCCCGCTTGTACTGCGCTTATTCTATATCATGAATAGCTTGGATCTAAATCGATTCTGATATATATTTATAATCGCACCTGTATGGGCCATTAATTAAATTAGTATTGTACTGCTGGTAAATAGAATATCGGCCGCAATCGTTGAAAATATTATTAGAAAAATTTGGTGCAAGCTTGTTATATGATGTTTTTTTTTTTATAATTTTTAGCCTTAAAATAATTATTACTCAAAAGAGCCATTAATCAAAATGCACGATGGCTTTTTGAAAGAAAATCACCTTTTTATTACCAATCAAATTTTTCGCATCGTAAATTACAATATGTTATTTTTTATTTTGTAGCCATAAAGCGATATTTCTTCTTTATTATTATTATTATTATTTTATTGGTTAAAAATAAAATAATCTTTTAAGCGTGCTGTTCCTATTAAAAAAATATGATTGATGAATTAAGGCTTTTATTGTTTAGATTGTTCCGGATTTCGCAGTAAATATGAGTTCTTCAAGAGCCAGTGATTTTAAAATATACAACGTTTAATTTAGCACGTCACATCTTATTTGCCACGTTATTTAATTTAATTAAAACTCAATGATTGTAATTATAGTTTCGTACTTTACACAAACCGATAATTACGTATGCATTGATAAAGCTTATTACTTAAAGAAAAATGATTAATTATTTTTATAAAAGATATTCACAAGTCTGGGGTTGAATTTCAATGTTGATAGTTCAAATGTTTAATTTATTTTCCTTACTGTTTTGTTTTTGTTTTTACTCTTTAGAAGAACACGCTAAATTTCCTTCTCATATATATATATATATACAAGTACAATCATTTTAAATGTAGATTTTTTGAAAAGAAGTTTTCCTAACCATCGTATACTGACGCAATAGAATGAGTGTCTGCCGAGATTTTCCTCACACTGATTGTTGCAAGATCCTAAAGAAACGTTCGTTCTAAAAATAGCGCTATGCAGAAAAGGTTTCGTGAAATCAGAAGAATTATTTTAGAAAATTATATATATATATATATAAATATATATATATATATATATATATACAAGTATATGGTTATATAGATAATGTGGAATGAAAACCCGTTGTACAAACGTTTGAATTTGCATGACAACATTGCCTGATTATCACTTAATGCAAACGATATAAATATGAGAAGGTGAGGGTAAGGGGGAAAGAAAATTTCACAGCCGGACTGTAAAATGGAAAGATTTTTATTGTATGTTAATTCAGCGGGGACGGCCGGAGCGCTGAAAACAGGTAAAAAAAGATAAATCCGTCTCCGCACTTTTTAAATCGTCAGCTTTAAATCAAGAGAATCGAAATTGTACGTCGTGAAAGATCGTGGAACATCTATAAAAAAAAAAAAAATATCGTATTCCAGAGAGACAGAAGGATAGAGAGTGGCGCGGGGCATGGGGATGAATATATTTGTGACGTACGTGAATTCGAAGAAGGCGCTAAAAAAGGTACATACCTAGTCCGGGTATTAATGGTCCGCATAGAAAAGACAAATAGTGGGCCGAGCGGGGCCGGGGGGAGGGTGGGGTTACCGCACAGAGGCAGAGAGCGTCGGTCGGGCGTGTGAGTGAGTGAGGGTGCGCGCGCGCGCGCGCGCGCGGGCGACACACGAAACCCGTTTTTGTTGGAAGCACGGACACAATGACGTGCGAGGCCGCGTGCACGGCTCGTGCAAACTCCGAGTGGCATTTCGATCAGTGACCGGCTTTCCTTGTGGCCGGTGACCGATGCATCATGCCGACGCCGCGTCGACAGCTGCGAGCCTCCCCGCAATCCCAGCATGAATATCCGCACCCGCGATCGAGGCGACGAGGCACCGAGAATTAGAGAGTCCGTCTGTTTTGCGCGGCTCGAGGATCCGCGTCTCTATCGCTTGGCTAGTCGCGCTATTATCGGCGCGCAAATGCGTGCGGCATGGGATTCTCGTCGGCTCTTGCTCGGTTATTGGCGGCTCACTCACTCCAAGACTCTCACTCCACACGTCCGGCACTCGCCATTTGTATTATTAACTTGGGATTCGCTCAACGAACGCTGCGCTCAATTTTTATATTCTCATCTAAGTGTTGGATGCTGAACTTTTGGAGCTGAGTTTTGGATTTCGTTGGGTGGGTATCGATTAAATTCTTGGTGGAATTAACGCCTCCGAGGTTTCCGCTTGAAGCGTCAGTGTCCCGTTGAATAGTGGCGTAAAATTATTTTGCGACGCTTCGATTGCAATGATCTCATTTAGTTTAAATTTCCACGCTCTTTACCCCCTTTACCCTCGTGGACTGCACAGACGATTTGACATTTCCAAGCAATTGAGGAAAATGAAACATTAACTAGAAATAGGTCAGGTCTAATGAATCATCGCGAAATTGATTTAAGATAAATAATCAAAATTGGGTTAAAGTTAAAGCTTATCTCGCCTAATTGAAATAAATTTCAATTTCAATTTATTATTCATTGACTGACTAATGTTCGACATATTGACGCGATTGCCCGCAGCATTGCACGATAATTCAAATTAAAATCTTGCATCTCTTCAAAAAATATCCTTACTATTTAGCCAGTACAATAACAATTATACTAATTCGTGGTATAAATAATAAAACAACAGCAGCAGCAACAAAATTATCACAATTTTTCCTATTCTAGCATAATTTATTGAAACAGTCAAGTGATTTTATTACTTTTGGTAAAATTCTCATAAAATTTCATCCGCCAAACTGAAATATAAATATATTCAACAATACTTTCACAAACCATTCTCAAATCCTATAAAAGTAGACACATTAGCATAATCTATTGCATAAATATTCTAATAATAATCGCTATAAATAAATGTTGTTAATAATTAAACTTGAAATCTAACCGATAAATTAAATAATATCGCGTTATATAATTTTCCATTCAATTATTATTTCGTATCGTTGGACAATTAAGTGGGACGGAATTATAATTTACTTATTTATTATAAATCAATTATATTTTTTGCCTTTTATTATAATTGAATTTGCTTATTGGTAGGATGGTTATTTGGGGATTTTAAATCTTCGCATCTACGCCATAATCTTATAATAAAATTATTAAAAGTTATTTATGCTAGTTCATTGATAATAGATTTCGGCAAATCCGATCCACAGTACTTGAGCGACATTTCTAATATTATTGTAGTAATCTTATTAATTGTAGCTTATTTAGTGAAGAAAACTTTTCTTTTTTTTTTTATACCTGCCTGCAAAAGTTATCGGTAAAAGTAATTATCAATCATATTATTTCACTATATTCTTTTTTTTTTTTTAAGATTTTCCTTGTCCAAAGTGCACGTCTTTGAATACTTTTGTCGTTGCATCAATGACATACATTAGGTCTCATTGATATAAATAATTTTACAGCGCAAAACTATTTGTACGTATTACTAAATTGCTATTCTAACATAAATTTTAACAAATAATTACTAAAAATCTCACGAGGAAATATGTAAGGAATAATAATAATAATAATAATAATAGTTAATAATACGTATGGCATTAATATCGTTAAAGTGCCGCGAATGTTCAAGTAGAAAATGATATAGATTTATTGGATTTTCACTCGGCGCGCATGTAGATTTCTACAGGATAAACAATGTATTACTTATATGCATTACACCACTGATAAGCCGTTAAATATATATATTTCAAACATTACTCAGATTAAGTGTTTTTAATGTTTTCTATAATATAATATGAGCGTTGAATTTCTATTAATGTTCGTATCCGGGAAGGTTTTAGAAATGGATAATTTGTAAATTATGCCTCAAAACTACACATACGCCTGCCTTTCCAGAGCCGCACGATAATTGCAACTAATGAATTATTTCTAATGTAGAATGCATGTTTACCACCAAGTCTACATTCGCCAGCGTGACTTTTTATATTGAGATCCACTTCAATTTCGCTCTGCTGGCAATTCATGCATTCCAACCAACCCTCTAAAAGCCATCTGATTTATTTAACAAACGGAAACAGAAGATAATAATCGAGCTTAAAGTATTGGCGGCATTGAATGAGGCGACGAATGCCTTGCAAATCCAAGCGGAAGCTGCGTACGATTCTCACTCGCGCTTTCATCGCATTTCGAAAATTTTATTAAAATCAAACGAGCAACTCGTTTGCCGCCCCGGGAAATCGGGATTGAATTTAAATTGGAAGCTGGACGGGGAAGTCGCTCGATCATTCGCGCCATCGTCGCAAATCAAAAGGGACCTCGAACCGCCAAAAACCAGTTTCTTCTGTTGCACGACTCCGAGCTCGAGTGCAACTCACAACTCGGGGCAACTGGGAAAACGGCGGCGCACATCGTCCGCCGAATTATTTGCGGATGCGCGCGACACACGCACGCACCACACGCTCTCGGAGCCTTGAATGGCGAGGACCGGAGAGTGAATGGGTGGCGTGGAAAAAAGGAGGGAACGCCGCGTGAAATAATTTGCCCTCTCGCGCATGTCCTCCCGATCGGGACTGACCAAAGAAATTCGAATACCGAATGTTCGCACACTTGGGGCAGAATTATAAAGGCGAAAGATCCGAAATGGGAAAAAAGAAGGAGGAGGAGTTGATACGAGTCCCGACTACCTCCGACTGCTCCTCTTTGGGCTGTATATTTCTTTTTCACCACCTCAATTGGAAATTTATTTTCACCTCTTCTCCTTCCCGATCCCTCCTCGTTTATTTTCATTGCCCAATAAACCGCTTTCCAATCGCTCATTCGAATATTGCATAAGGAAGGCGACGAATATTTTCGAAGATAAGAACTTTATTTACTCATTCAATGTTAAAGCCTCTGTTATCCATTGCACCCAATGAGAATTTATAGATTAAGATGATGAGTAATACGTTTACATAATTTATCCAACGGAACAAGCAAAGGTTTTATCCTCCTGCACACACGTTTGCGCAGTTTTTAATTTAATTTAATTTTTCATTCGACTCTTCCTTACAGGAAGATGCCAAGTTGAGGAAAGGCCTTCTATTTGGAAACGAGCAGTGGTCTTGTCCGTTACGATTGCATAAAACCAAAAATACGTCAAGTTAAATAATGGATTTTTAGTTTTAATTGTCTCGATTGTTTTGAAATAATTGAGGCGAATTCGTAAGAGACACAGTCGAAAAATAATCCATTGAAATTAGGGATTCCGTTGTGCTTTTGTCAGAAAATCTATCACAATAAACGTTTGCATTCGTCGGTCATCCACGTCTATCATTGTAAGTTGTAACATGTAACATGTATTGTTGTAACAAAACAATTTCACTGTTACTTACTATTTATCCTATAAATACGTTGAACGACAAATGCCATATCAAAGCAACTTGAGCAAATCTTAGTATAAATATCGTAAGAGTAGAGTAGACAATTAAGATGACAGCAATTACAGTTTTCCATCGCTCCTACAAATTGCTTGTGGCAATCTCATTCTTTAGGCATCAAGATAATCAAAATTAATACATTACAATGTTGATGATTGTAAGTACTAATAAGATAATTTTGCAAGTATAGCAGGGTGCGAGATAAAAAGGCTTTATAATATTAAGATATAAATACAAAAGAATTATGAAATTAATTAATTCCGACTAATTAAATGAAGGTAAAATGGCCATTGTTGATAATTGATATTGTCGATATTGTAAATGCAAAATGAAAATTTAAGGCGGAACAGTCTAAGGCTTTGGATGTCAAAATATGTATATAAAAGCAAACTTAAATTATAAATAATGAATAATGTAAATCTCATGGTATTTGAAAGTACTACAATTTGTTATATTATAATTTATCATAAGTTATTGCGCATCGAGGATATTGCACATTTTATTCAATTTTATCACATAATTTATTAACTCGCTATAAAGCATAATGCCAATTGAATAAAATATTATGATAAATTCTTTGATATAAACGTCAAATTAACTGCTGCAATTCATATTTATGTAATATATATATATATATATATATATATATATATATATATATATATATCGCTGATAAAATCATAATTTAAAAAGATAATAGCATTATTTATACTGAGATTCTCTTTACATAAAGATAGTTTAGTAAATAGAAATTTTGTAAATTACAATGATAAGTGAAATATTCGCGAAAAAAAAAATTCTTACGGAAAATAGCTTCATTTCGTATATGATCATATATCACTAATTTATGTTTGCAAAATTTTTAACAGACATTATTTTTATTAATTGCAGTTGTAAAATGCTCATTATTAATGAAGTTTCTAAAAGCTTATAAAACTTTCTTTATGTTACAAAAATGATCACGACAGTTTCGTTTATAGATTCAAATACCTTTCACCGACATAACCCTTGCAAATAAAAGTCTACTAATTAAATGAAAAATAAAAAGTTACAAATACTGCCACAACCACCGCAATAAAAGCCACTCGGAGAGATCTGAAAAAAGTCCGCACTTTTATAGAAAGCCAGTTTATTATGATAATCATTGATTTGTAATTGTTACAACCCGTTCAATTCACTTTTTATCGCTCGAGACATCAGATGTAAACAAAGAAATAATCTCTTTTCTTAAGGTTAAATTGATTTTACAAATAAAAATTTTCACAATTATTACAATCATCAGGGCATATCGCAAAAGCTGCGAAATCAATTGGTAATTACAACAAGAACCAATGTTTTATGACGATATCCCAACTGCATTCCATCATATGCAAATAATTTTATTGGATGGGATACATTTAACTAAATCTCTAACGACTGCAATTTTCAGAGATTTCAAATGTGGAAAGTCAGATTAATTATGCACCATTGTATAAAATCCGCGTCCAATATTTTTCTGATCGCCGCATATTATTAAAGGAACCGTACGATAGGCATAAAATGGGGAAAAAAAAAAATAACCAACTACTGACTGTTAAACCATCGCATATTGATTTATGCAACGGTTATTGAATTTTTAGACATACGAGCAATGCATCCCATCTTGTTATTATCCACACAAGCTAAGTAATTGATCACATGGCGATCCTGCTATAACAATTCATTAAAATTTCATACGCTCGGCTATAATGCCCATCAGCAACAGAAAGCAATAACCCAACTTGTTCAGCCCAAACCATTTCATTCTCATTAAGCTTTCTTTAAATACTAAGGCACACCTTGCCAAATAGAGCTCTCTATATTCTCCTCCAATTTTTTTCATAAATTACTAAGCATGTCCTAAGCATAGAGACGTGCGAATTTAAAGTCACCGAGGGTCACAATCTATAACTTTCCGACACAACCTACCGTACTCCTCTGATTCTTCTATGTCCATACGCACGGCAAAATCTTTCGCACGGCAATAAGCTCGGGATGAGAAGAGGCAAGGAGATAGTGATGAGTGAGAGAGACGCGTGAGAGGAGCGGTAGAGACAGGTAGAGAGAGAGAGGTAGAGAGAGGTAGAGAGAGGGAGAGAGAGAGAGAGAGGGGGAGAGAGAGAGAGGTACAGAGATAGATAGATAGATAGAGAGAGACAGAGGTACATAGAGATAGATAGATAGATAGATAGATATATAGACAGAGAGAGAGAGAGAGAGAGAGAGCTCGCGCGTGAGATTAAGCGAGCGTGCACGAGCACGAGAGAAGCGGGGGAAGCGCGTTAGACGGAGAGCCGCTGCACGCATGCGCTTGTTGTCTGGTTCCGCTGGCAGTGCCGGCTCTCCTCCGCCGACCGCCACTGAACTAAGCTCCGCGGTCGACTCAGCAGTCGACGTGGGCTCAGTCGTCCGCGACATCTTCGGCGCGCGTGATACCGTTTCCAATACGACTGCATCGTCCTGGAACTCGCGGTACCAGAAGCCGGCAGCCTCCCCTGTGCCGCGGCCTTACCTCCGCCCACCTCCACCGAGCCCTCGCTCCCTACTTCTCTCCCTGCGCCCCGGCTCTCACCCAGCACCACCACCTCCCCCCGTACCGCCCGACCCTCACGCCCCCCGCGGCCCTCTCGCCGAGCCGCCGCGCAGTGCTACGACATCGGTTTCAGTGAATGGTGAACGCGCGCGTTTCTACCCCCCGACCCGCCAGTGCTTCCGCCCCCTACCGCCGTCCCAGTCCAGCAGCCGCGCCGCCCCCGCCGTCCTCGCTGCTCCGAGCGATAAATGCCCCCCCGGCCGTCGGCTTCAGACGAGCGCTCGCGGTCCCGAGAGAACGATGCTCCACTGCGGAGAGGGCAGCGACGAGTCCCAGGAGTACTGAGGAGCCGGGGAGCGATAGGTCGGGCGAGCGCTGTCGCGATGTAAAAGTCCCGAGCACCCCGAAGAGCTCCCTAACTGTCAGCCCAGCCACGGCCGAAGGCGCGATCGAGCGAGAGGAGCGTTGAGCGTGAACGGCTGGTCCGAGACGAATGTCACCGCAGCTCCTCGCAAGCTGACTAGCCGGGCCACAGGACCTTCGCCGCTAGAATGTTCCCAGCCAAAGTGAGGCTGCTGGCCTCGCTGGGCCTTCTTCTCCTCTCGGCCCTCCACGGAGTTGGGGCGCGCAAGCCCACGGCCTCGGAGCTCGAGCACCGCCACAGGCACCGACACAGGCACGACGCCCTGAGCCACCGCTGGCCCCAAGCCGTATCCAAGTGGCGGCCCGGTCCCCTCGAGCCCAACGACAGCCACGAGGACGATTACGAGGTCGGGGCCGCCCGGCCCGGCGACCTCGAATACGAGGAGTACGCCGACTACGAGGATGCCCTCCAGAGGCACCCCGGCTGGCTCTATTCCTCGAAGCGCAAGGCAGCCAAGCACCGCAGGTACGAGCCCTGGTATCGGTATCGCGTCTCCTACCATTCGCTCGGCCCTCGTGGCTACGACCCGCGCATCCGCCACCGAACGAACTCGAGGGCGATGCAACGCAAGCGCTACAAGGAGGAACTCGAGGAGGTGGCCGACGAGGCTGAAGGGAGCTACGGCGAGAAGGGGCACCTGGCCGCGGAGGAGGCCGAGGCCGAGAGCGAGGAGAACGAGGCCGATCTCGAGGAGGAGAGCGAGGGCGCCGGGAGGGACGGACCGAGCCCATACCACCCGGGGAAATACGTGAGCGGCCCGCGTAAGAGGCTAACGACCCACTCGCTCGACTTTGGCGAGCCTAAGGGCGGGCGGAGGACCAGGTACGACGCCTGGAAGAACTGGCGCTTGAAGGTGGCAGGGGCCGCGGAGGAGGACGAGGAGGAGGAGC
>JAPYYT010001077.1:0-31948 GCA_030522565.1 Ceratosolen corneri
TATATTATATTATATTATATTATATTATATTATATTATATTATATTATATTATATTATATTATATTATATTATATTATATTATATTATATTATATTATACTATATTCAAAAATATTCAACAATTCAGTATTTTAAATCGACTATTTGTACTTTTTTAAATACATCAGTTAAACCTAAAAAGTTAAGTATTAAAAGTATAAGAAATAAAAAACATTAATTTTTTAAATAATTGTCTTTATTATTAAAGCTTACATTTAATGAGTGAAAAATACAGATTCACTTCTTGTATGAAATTTTTGGGATTAGGGAATTATTAATACAGGAAAAACTATAATTATTTAACATTTTCATATATTAAAAATTAGATTGAAAGTAATATATTCTGTACTAATATATTACTTACATTTGAATTACATACACGGACAGTACTGTGAGTAAGTGCATATAAGAATTTTTATATTGCATCTAAAATTAAATATTAAATTTTTATATTATATCATGTTAAACCTTATAGTTTAATTTCTATTACTCTATAAGATACTTACATCTAATAAATCTTTTTACATTATATTTAAAAAAATGCTGAATATCAATAGTGGAAGAAAACATTTCTGCCTTATTTTTTTTGTAAATATTGTTGGATTAGGTAAGTATTTAATTATTTTATTTAATTATTATAATTAATTAATATAATAAATATATAATAAATAATGTTATAATATTCGAAATAAATGATTAGATAAATAGTATAATTTAAATTTTTAAGTTTATAATTAACAATTAATTTGAAGCATTTGTAATAACTTCCAATAATCACATCTATACTGCAAGTAAATAAGAAAAAAATTGTAAATCGCACTTCATAAGAAAATTTATTTAATTACCAATTAATTTAATAAATTAATAAATTGAATACGAACATCTAGTACATGATTTTTCATAAAAAATGAATAATTGAAAATATAAAATAATTTTATAAAAATTGTTTTTTTTTTTAATTAATAATCTGTAAGAATCTGCTGGCCATAAGTGTATATATTGTTATACATTATTCGTATTTTCAATTTTAGTTATTAAAATATTTCGTATTTGATGAAAATGGATAAGTATTATATATTCGAAAAATGATTTATTATATATTATATATATATTATATATATATAATTATAATAAATTCTAATAAAATATATATATTATACACTCCATAAATATATTTAAACATACATGTTATTAATATTAGGAAAAAAATGAAATAATATTGTATCACATTATTTTTTTATAGGTCGAATATATTTATGTATATTTAAAAGAATTAATTATGATTATACTTGACAATGATTAAATTTTTATATAGAAAATTAGTATGCAGCCCAATGTTGTTCTTGTACCATTATATACTCCAAAACAGCATGCGATTAGACATTGAAAATATTATTATTACATTATGATATTATTTAATATTATATTATGATTATATTTAACATTAAATATTTTATTATTTATTAGGTTTATTATTTATTTATTATTAATTAGGTTCAAAAGAAATTATGATTTATGTAGATATTTATTTATTAAACTGATAGCAAATATAAATATTTGAAAACTGCTTAGCAGGCTTAAATCTAAATATTTAGTATAAGTTTAACGCTTAACAAAAATTCTGAAAAATAATAATTATAAGAATAATTAATATTCTATGGCTTTCAGTACTTACATAATATTAATTTTTTAAATATTATCATTTACATCGAGTACAATCATAAAAATTAGAAGAAATTTAAAAAATCATTATCATTACAAAGCAAATTTAGATCTAATATATACTACTCGAATTTCATATAAGAATCATATAAGATAATTTATAATCAATTTTATTTATTGAACAACATTTAATACAAGATATATTATTAATTATCGGGAAAAATTTATAGTGTAAATGATATTTAAAAAATAAATTAATTCAGACTTCATCTACAATAATATATATAAATAATGTAATAACTAAATATAAATTGTTGTAATAATATAAAGTAATTAAACTATTTCAATTCTATAGAAGTTATTCGTTTTTTTTATTAAAAATAAAAAATTTCTTTAAAGAAATACTTTTTTAATCTCATATCTATTTATAAATAGTTTTTCATTTAATAATGCATTTCCAATGTTCTTTTTATAGTAATGTTTATATTATATAAGAATAAAATTTTTAAATATTATTTTTTTAATTATTATTATTTTAATATTATTATTTAAAATAAATATTATTATTTTAATTTGTTTTTATAAATAAATTATAGTTATATATATATTTGCTATAATATTTTTTTATACTCTCTTCGTAAAATATACCAATATTAAAAAATAATTGTATGAATTAATAGTTTATATTTATTTTTAAATAAAAATGCTTATAGAATATTAATTTTTTATTGAATCAATTAAAATATTTTACGTAAACTATAGTTTTAAATTTTCGAAACAAATATAAAAAATAACTTTAATTTACAATAATTTATAATAATATACAATAAGAATATTCAATATATAGTTAATATAAATAAACGGTATATTTTAGTAGAATCATATTTTAATTATATTAAATATGATATAATTTTTATGATATTATATTAAAAATTTTAAATATTTAAAGTTTAAAAAAATTTATTTTTTATATTTATTATAATCGCTTTAATTAACTTAAAATATATCATAAATAAAATGAATCTCCGCTAATTTTATATATTTTGTGTTTTCCAAATATTCTTTAAATTAAAATATTGTATAAATATCAGAAGGTTCTTAATGCCTGAAGAATTATAAAGTAAATAATTCATGAAACTTGATTTATTAATTTTATAAGTTTCTTTAAAGTTTAAAATACGAAACTATTATATTTATAAAAGTTTGTTAGAGAGAAAATCTATTCTTACGGCAAGTCTCATTCAGAAATAGAATTTTTAGAATATTTTAGACTTTAGAAGGTTTATTAAATTGAAATTGTTAATAAAAAATATTTGTGATAATTCTATTTACAATTTATTATAATTTTCTATTGCACAATTTTTTATAATTATTAATATCGTACTAATATAAATAAAACCAAATATGAAAATAAAAATAAATTTAAGTAAGTAACTGTAAATCAATAAATTATTATTGCACGCAGAAAGAAATATAACTTTAATTCAAGTAACTAAAAAATTTATAATGATCAAATAAATGACTAAATTAAATTTTAAGAAAACTGAACATACTTTTAATCGAATGTTGAGCATAGTTAATGAGATGTAACAATATATTGGATGATTTCAAACGCAAATTTGCGGTTGGTATATCAGGTGAAAGGACGCAATTAGCATTTGATTCCCAAGTGACTACTCATCTACTATAATTAAATAGCGCTACCATAATTATTCATTGGGATTTTCAAAGTTAGCCCAATTAATTCAATCTATCATGACTGCCATAATTTAACATAAGTGTATGTATCAAATACGTGCCTATACAGGACTATCATTAGACTTTTAAATGATTAATCAATTTTTTAATATCTACTATATATCTAACTGACTGGTGCTTATTTTTTTGGAATAATAATGAATTTGAGTGTTAAAATTTATTTTTTCCTAATTGAATAAATATTTGCCTATCAAATTTGTTCATATTCTTGATAAATTTTGCACGGATTTTTATGGTTATTCAAAATGCTTATTTCAATTCACATTTTTAAGTTTCAGATATTTCAAGCCAAAATGAAATTTACATTTTATTTTAAAAGGTTTTTCATAATTTTATAATTTTGTAAATACTTTGTTTTTATATTATTCATTAAATTTAATTTATCTTATTATAAATTTATATTGTTTATTAAATTTAATTTATATAGATTTATTATAAATTTATAATATTCATTAAATTTTATTATAATTTAATTACTTTTGTAAAACTTGGAAAAATCTCATTTTAAATATTCAATATATCATGTATGTAATTAACATTAATAAAATTTTATAACTTCGTTCTATCTGTAAAATAATGTAGCAATTCTGTGACGTAATTTATTGGAACGATTGAATATAATAATATAATTATTTGATTTATTTAGAGTGAGATCTTTATTCTATAAATGTTTTTTCTCTTTCTTTTTTTATTCTCTATCCACATATATTTCTACCAAAAATATTTTCATTTATTCTCTAATTGTTTTGTAATTATTTTAATTTTAAGTAAATATTATCATATAATTTTACCATATAAAAATAAATCTTTATCAAGCAAGGGAATATCATAGTTCATTATTTTGTCAATGGATGGCAGCACGAAAACATTAAATACAAAGTATATCGAATAAATATTTTTATTTATAATTATCGATTATTTAAATTATAATTTTTTAATTTGTTTATACATATTAACTATTAATACATATTAACTCAATTTTAAATTAGTAGATTAATATAATTATATTTTACGTAGTTCTTAAATAATGAAATACAAAAATAAATAATTTTTTATGAACGAAAATTATAAATAAAATTTTTATTAATTGTTAGAAGAAATAATTAATTTTTATCTAAGCCAAAATATTTTATAAGCATAGAGTAAAATGCCTTTATTTAAGTCTAAAATATGGCTTATAATAAAAAACAAATTACAAAATTATAGACAATAATTTGAAAATATGATTGAATTGATTATTTATTTGGAAAAATTTTCTAGAAAATATAATTTATTAAGTTACAATGCATAATGATTACTAATGAAGCGTATATTGAAAATTATAGATATAATTTTTAAATATAAGTTGGTTAAAAATATGACATAAAAAATAAGAAATGAGATAAATACAAATATGTAAATATAGAAATTTTTTAAAAATATTAAGTAAATATTTATAAAATTTTTTACATTCTCCAAACGAATATATTTTATTTATTATGCATCAAAATTTTTTATAAAATTATTCGTTTACAATCAATTTCTTACGTATCTAATGCCAATGGATCTGCATATTGCATTCATTTTAACTATGCTGTTTTATTTTCATTTAAGATATGTATTGTGATATTATATAAGTAGGATAAACTTGAGACACAAATGAGTAGAAAATAATTATTAATAAAGATGGTCCCGTGATTGTAATAATCAAAACATTTTATTATTATTGCTAGTAAGAAATAAAAGAATAATTTAAATAAATTATTCCATAAGATTCTAAGTATCTTTTGTAAACAATTATTGATAGTTCGATAGTCAAGTATAAATACCACCTGGTGCTCATTCATTTCAAATAGTTGAACTACTTTTTATTTCTTTATTATTTTATTCGATTGCACTGCTAATACTTGACTCTACTCATTTCTCACTTAACGTATTTTTGGCATTTTCATCGTGATCGTTTTATGTAAAATATTTTACAATAATTAAAATATAACTTTTGACAACCTTACGGTATTAAAATATTTGTTGTTGATATAAGCAAATGCAAAAAGTGTAACTCAGTTTAGTATCTTACTGCTTGTATCTTGCTATAATCTACAAATATTCTAAATATTCAATAAAGAAAATTTCGAACATTTGTGAGACGTGTTAATTGAGTCGAGTAACAATATCGCATGAAACAACACTTGAGGTGATTTGAATCTTTCTCACTTTCAAATAAGAATGAAAAAGTGACACTAAGTATCACTTTTGAGTGTTTTTTCTACTCGTGCGATCATTTTCTACCAAGTTTTCATTTTCAATTGTAATTACTTACTTTTACATTTCCCTCCTTACCTTCATGAGTATTAGGCATCAAGTGAAATAAAAGGCACTCGTAATAATTCTTGTAAATTCTTCCTCAGTGTGGTTATTCCATTGAATTATGTACAATTTAATCTCTACGTTATACATTATTGATTTTTATATTTATAACCACTATCACATTTCATACTCATATTGCTTTATATTAATTTTAACTTCATATGACAGAATCGTACGCGCTCCTTATGTATAAATTATATATAAATATATTGTCATCTGTACGAACATCGCAATACTTTTTAAAGAAAGCATAATAGAAGTGTAATGGTGAAAGTTTATATTTGAAATAACACGTTTTTCGAAACAAATCTTTAAGTATGTGAAAAGAAACTAGTATTATCATTATTAATATGAAGGTATTATATGTTTTAGAAATATTCGATATATTGTGGAGTACATGGTTATACAAAGCAAATACATGCACCAAGATCACAAATATTGAAATAGCATTGACCAATGCTTTTCAATCAGTAAAAACAACGCAGCAATTTTATATGGAAGTAACTTATGTATCTGTTTTAAAAGTTAAAATAATTTGGATTAAAAATAATAGATAATAATATCGCTATATTAGAGCCTTATTATTCCATGATAATAATAGCTTAAAATTTAATCTGAAAAATGAAGTATTGAATTAAACACTCTATAATAAACGAAATCAAATAATTATTCAAAAACAATACTATATTTTGCTTTAATTTCTTTTATTCGTAATTATTACATTGCTCCTATATACTTATTTTTAATTCATTATTTATTTTTATAACTTTAAACAATTATTTACTTTAATCAAAATTATATTCAGTTACTGTTACAGAATACTGTTTTAAAATGAAGTTTACTGAAAACATCCATAAATATTTGTTTTAAGATTAAAAAAAGACTGATTATTGCTTCGTTTTTAAATACATGTAATTTATTCTATAACTGTAGTTATTTTATTTCGGAATTAAAGACAAGAATTGAAAAAAATATGACAAAATAATTATAAAAATTTAAATAAATGATTTTAGGAAGAAATACGATATGTGATATCCAAAAAGATGTTATTAATCTGAAAAATGTAAGGAATCTTGTTAAATTTCATTAAAACACACAAATGTGAATAAGCCAATGATATATCCATTCGGAACGAAAATTATAGTATAGAGTATATTCTTTCATGTACAAATTATCGAATTTCAATAAATTATATAAACGTGATCATACACTTTTACAGTCTAACATGTTTATAGTAATAAATGTATTAATAGAAAAAAAAACACGTCTGATTATCTGAGACTGGTAAATATTTACCTTTTCTTATCTAAAATTTTTCTGTCTCATACTTCTTTAAAAAAACAGTAAGAGGCCCTTAAGTTATATAAGTATGCATTTAGGTAGTAAGAACTCTCTTTTGTATGTCCTTTAATTATCATATGTATTTACATATAACTACTCGGAAGAAAGCATTTAGAAAAATAGAAATAATATTTCTACACTTTTGCACTCAACACATAATTTAATTTAGTATAATGGAAAATTTAATCATCTAATCAATGTGTCACTTAAATTTAAAAATTTCTCCCATTCATTTCAATCTTAATTGTAAAACTTCTTTATTTTTTAATTATAATTAAAATACAAAGAATGAAAACAGATACATGATAGACAGTATCATTCTCTATTGAATTCTATTGAATATTCTATTGAAGAAAAACAAACAATGTACCTAAATTATAATAATTTTCTAATTTGGCTTTAATGCATACATAACATAATTTTCGATTTTTTGTTATACCAATATTAAAGCCATCAAATAAAATGATAGTTTTACGTATTGTAACTCGATTATTCGCGGGCCATCCAGTTGATTCGTATATATTACGCTGCGATATATCAATTTTCCATCGCTACCCATATGGAGGCCCTGTGCATGTCAAATATACACATCCGACGATATGCAAATGTAATTGAGTGGTCGCTTCATTTTTAATGGTCTATTCGAGCAAATACATATGTGTTGATCAGATAGCTTAAATCAGCGTATACGAATAACGTAGACGATTGACATATTTTATTATAGAATCTTGCTCTGTTGATTCAATACTTTTCATATTTTCTATCCTTCTTCATATGTGTGGATAAACATTACAGTGACAATAAAATTTTTACTTGTATTTTACGTACATTAATTTTGCATAATCTTGCGAGTCTATTAATTCCAGAATTTTGCACATATTTTGTATACACTATAATATATGTAGGTAATTTTATTTTACAGTATATAATGGCATGCGTGTGATATACGAATAAATTTTTTACGAAACTAAACTAACTTTATTGAGAAATGTATTCACGAAAAAACGATTCACATGAAATTCTATCTTTTACCGTAAGAAAAAATTTATTGCCTTTTTAAAGTACTACTTTATTTATCAGCATATATTTAACATTTATTTTTCATCTAATAAACAATTATAATTAAAATGAATTATTTATGCAGAATTATTGATTTCAAAGGCATAACGTATGCCAAAGATTTCTATATTGTTGCTTTCATTTTCCATTTGTAATATTTAGGATTATCTTGGTTTATTATTTATAAGTGCATATTGTATGTATTTACACACAAAGATACAATATTTATATAAAAACATTAATTTTAATTAACTGCATTGTTAATTACTGAAATATTAAAAATATTATTTCATGGAATAATAAAATATGATTCCAAAAATATATTTAAAAAATATTGCATAGCATAACATGAACATAAATATCACGAATAATACAAATTTTATAAATTATTAAAGTTTTCGTCAATTTCAAAGTTAATTATAGTTTCAATTTATGATATTTCTCAGGATCCTTTTTTTTATAAAAGTGAATAATTAATTAATTTATTTATTTCAGAATATCAGTAACTAATATATTTACTAGCATAATGATAACACGTATGTGCATTTAAATTAAAAGATGCATCGTAATTATATTCTTAGACGTAAAAACGCTATGGTAACTTTACCTATAAAAGGTTAATAATTTATTAGTGAAATCTTACGTATTACATGGAACTCAAAGATAACCTGTTTTATCGCAAACTTCTGTATAAAAAGTTATAAAGTTAAGTATGAAATAAATAAATATGTATTTAAATATGAATATTTAAATAAATCATTTCATAGCAGAAAAAGAGTATTAATTGAAAAGAACATTTATTTAGTCATTTTAATGTAATTTCAAGCAAATCTTTGACAATACATAATATATATATATAATATAATGTACCCTTATTAATAGGCGACTGATATTTGGAATATAATATTCCTATCTGTGAATCTACATTTAAATGTATTACAGTTATATTTGCTGTAAGCTATATTGTCATTACACTAGGAAATATTTAATTGTGCTTAATACCTATTTTATGTAAATCAACTTTCATTTTGATTGTAACTAAAGTTTGAAATTTTTTAAAATACCATTAGTAGTTTTGTTTATAAATGGAATTAAATATCTCATGATACACGCATACATTACCGTATTCAAATGCATATTTCTGTCAATGGTTTCTTTGAAATTTTCGCATTCTTCAGAAATATTTAAATTTGTTAAGACAGCTAAGAAGTCAAAAATAGATTTTAAGATATTCTATGTTATGAGAATTCATATACAATTACAAAATGATTTTCGTCAATTGAATAATTATTTAATTAAAATGGTTGCATAAATAATATTTTTAAAATATATTTTCAACATTTCATTTTAAAATAAGAGCAAAGATTATTAATATTTAATTTTATGCTAATCAATAGTAAATTTTTATTGATGAGATAAACACATACCTACAGTTACTTTGAAACATATATATTTGAGATAAACAGGTATACAAAAGTTAGACATTATTGTATCGACTATACATTGCATATACAGAAGATGGAAAATTGAGTAAAATATATAAGGAATAAGATGTTGGCATAGGAACTAGTCGCACGGGTCAGAGAGTACGTAAAAGAATTTAGCGCTTAACGGCGACTCAAACGAGGGAGAGGGCGTGGAAGAGAAGAGTAAAAAGCGAGTTGTGTGGCGTGCGTGCTGGGAAAGAACAAGAAAGAAGGGTGCGAGGGTTGAATCCAGAGAAAGGGCATTGCAGCAGTAGAGTTAGAAAAGGCAGAGAAGGCAAAAAAAAGAGAAAGGAAAGAATGATGATATGGGCCATGGAGTAGAGTGGAGGAAGGTGAGTGCCGGCAGAGGCCGCACGATTCGAGCGTTTGCCAGGCCATGACGAAAAGGTGCTAGGCGGTAAGTAAGTCTAAGCGGGAGGGAGGGGAGTAACGTTAGCGAGTGAGAAACCTAACGTTCAGATTACGGAGACAAGAGAGAGATCGCAAAAGGGGCGGGCTTATCGAACTGGTACAACCCCTCGTGACGTAGAGAGCGACGGCCACCTTGCTGCAATAGCCAATACGTGGTCATATCGTAAAGCTTGGAGGGGAACTCGACAGTGACGCGCATGACAGTCCTAACCGCTCTCGAACCACTGGAGTCGGGAGCTCAGCCGAGCTCCGGGACGAAGCAGTCAGTCGTTCTCTGTACCACGATATGCATAACGCATGAGGGCCTGTTCGAGATAGTTTTACTTTCGGTCCTCTCTTTCTCTTCGAGCGTTTTTAACCGTCCTCAATCGTTTTCCGTTGACGAACAGGGACTTATTCGTACCAATCGCGAACAGAGAAAGAGAGAGGAAACTCCTAGTTATTGAGCTGCTAAATCCAAGCAGGTGGCAGGTAATAGTGGTGAATAAAATCGCCCGGGCGACTAAATTTCATTCCCGAGCAGAGTGCGCGAGAGTTGATTCGATCGAGTGTGTGAATGTAGATGGGGCCGAAGGTTTTGGCAATGGTGCGATCAATGTTGATTTCAGCCCCCAAAAGAGAGGCCCAGTGCGGGAGCGGCTTTGTCGCGCTCAGTGTCCTCCGAATGTGAGGAACAGCATCATACTCCTCTAGTTGCGGCCCGAAGAAGTGTAGAAAGAGGAGTAGTAGCAGTAGTAACAAAAGACGTATTGTTACCACGAATACCAGCCGTACTAATAATAACTAAGGCACAAACCTGCTAAAGTTCAATCGCAGCTCAGAAGCGTGCGCCAAAAAGCTAAGTGGGTAGATGGCCGCGACCACGTACATGCCGATTAGCAGTGCAGTTTCGTCTGAGCTGGATGTCAGTACCGGACCTGCCAGCGGCATGAACATCGGCGTCGCCGGCTATCCGTCTGGCTCGCCCCGCAGCGCGGCCGACGCCGGCGAGATGAAGTACATGCCTGCTCCCCAACACCATCATCATCATCATCACCACCATCAAATGAATTCGTCACCATCGCCTAATGGACTTTCCCATCCGGGAGGTTTATCCGCAGCCAATCCCTGGGCGAGCTTGCAACCTGGAAGTGATCCCTGGGCGGCTTCTATGGGCATGCATCACGCGACTCATCATCCACACCATCATCCACATCAAAGCAATTCGGCATTAGATGTGAAGCCATTAGCGGCTGCTGCAGCAGCCACAGCCGGTGAGCCTGGCGGTATGCATCACCGTGGACCTCACCAATCTCCTGGTATGGGTTCACCCCATTCATGGCATGCACCTGTTGTATCTTCGGGACATTATAATCCTGGAGGTGGATCGCCTTCACCGGCCGCTCTTCAACAGTACCATGCAGCTATGAATGGTATTTTGCATCATCAACCGCATCAGCATCCACATCAATTGCACAGCCACCAAACTGGCCTGCCGCACCATTTACGTGATGCTCATAATCACAGTCCACCGTCGGGTCACCCGTTACATCAGGGTCATGCTCTCGATAGGGACCACAGTGCCGGCGAAGAGGACACGCCGACCTCCGATGACCTTGAGGCTTTCGCTAAGCAGTTCAAGCAGCGACGTATCAAACTCGGTTTCACTCAGGCCGATGTTGGGCTTGCTCTAGGCACTCTTTATGGTAACGTCTTCTCACAGACGACGATATGCAGGTTTGAAGCACTCCAGCTCAGTTTCAAGAACATGTGCAAACTCAAACCACTACTACAGAAGTGGCTCGAAGAAGCTGACTCATCAACGGGCTCACCCACCAACATCGACAAGATTGCTGCACAGGGTCGTAAGCGTAAGAAGCGCACTTCGATCGAAGTCTCGGTCAAAGGTGCTCTTGAGCAGCACTTCCATAAGCAGCCTAAGCCTTCCGCCCAGGAGATTACCTCTCTTGCGGATAGTCTCCAGTTAGAGAAGGAGGTCGTGCGTGTATGGTTTTGCAATCGGCGACAAAAGGAAAAACGCATGACGCCTCCAAACACACTGGCCGACGGTATGATTGAGGGCTTGCCATCGGGACACCAAGGCCAACCTGGTCTTCATCAAAGCTACCACCCACAGGATCACTTACATGGTTCTCCTATGGGCCATAGTCACAGCCCACCGATGTTAAGTCCTCAAGGTCTGACTGCTCACTCGCTGGCAGCACACTAGCGTTCGCCGGGGCCTCCCCCGTCGGGCCTGGGCGCGACCTCGCAGGCGGGCTCGGAGGCTGCGCTGCCGCCCTTTTATCATCATTACCTCCAGGCGCGTTCGGCCGGTTACACGGGCTCGTAGCTCGTCAGGTCCAGATTTATTTCGTGGTTGGAGGATGAGGCCACCGTTGACGGGGCGAGAGTCTCCTGAGCGAGTAGCGAGTTTCGCACGATGAATACCGAGCTTCGAACAGCGGGGTCGGTAACAAGCAATGAATAACCAGTAATAAATAACCAGTAATCAGAGGCGAATAACAAGTAACAAGTAACGAGTAATGAAAAGCTGCTAATCCGAAACAGTGCCGCAGCGTGAGTGGTTCCTCTCATTACGGTACTGAGGCCGCGACTGAACTCACTCGTGACCCGCAGGTGATGATGCTGGTGAAGGAGGTGCAGATTTTGTTTTGTCTCAAGAAATAAAGAGGTGATTTTGTAACATAAGTAAATATGAACTGTAAATAATGTAGCGGATGAAGCTGTACGTTTTGAAGAGCGTTAGGCCAGCTGAAAAGCTGATAACTTTTGATAAGCGTTGATTTGTTGTACGAGGCGCTAAAGTCGAGCGACGAGTACGAGTCTCGAAACGATGAGTCGAGCGGGAAGGAGGCAACAAAGCGTGGACAGTGATTCTGTCCCATTAGCTCTTTACCCACGATTCATGATTAAACTAAGAAAAGTCCCTTCTGTATAAAGAGTAAGTATACACGACGTAAAACAAGATACAAATATAACGAAAAGATGTCTACAGATTTTAGATTTATTATCAAACATTTATTATTATTATTATTATTATTATTATTATTATTATTATTATTATTATTATTGTCCTTGACGTCGTCGCGATAATCACCGAGCCCGCGATTTATAGTTACAATAATAGTTGTCAAATTATTATTATGATTTATTATTAATTATTATTGTCATCTCTATCAGATATCTACCATTATGATAATTATTATTACGATTTTTATTCAGCTGCTTGAGATCGAATGCAGATTGAGTATTTATGTAATCTTTATTTCTTCTTAATATACTTTTCTAGTCTTGAAATTTACTATATGACACAATTCATTGTTGATTTCACTAATGAATGAGCAAATAATAAATTAAAATTCGACCAATACGAACTAAAAACTTGTTTTATAAAATATTTTGGCATTGAAACCGGAATCTGTTTGAGATCTCAATCTGCAATTAATCTCGTAGTGTATACTTCATATTATATTTGTGTAATATTAATATTATAATTTTGTTCCGTCTTGAATTTATGCGACCGCAAAATACGGTTCATCTGAGTTCTGTACATATTAGAATCATTATTGTCGTTGTAATCAAAGAAAAGAAAACATTAAATGAGGGCTGGGAAATGCAGAACTCCCGTCGACGTGGTTATGTAACTATTCGACGAAAAAATCGATATTATAATAAAAAATTCAACATCGCCGATGTCTGTTTTTTTTCTGTTTTCATCATACCTAAAATGTTGGTAGTGATCGTGTTGTTTTTCATCCTTGACCAATTGTAATAAAGCTTTGCTCCTTATGTAAAAATTTAACACCTGTTTTCATGATGCGTTCGACTCGCACGAGAAGCGACGATATGTCTTCGACTTACTTTCTATATATTTATTCTGATTGGCTCAATATCAGCTTCCAACAAATTTAACATTATACAGTTATTTCTTTTATTTATAAAAAGGAAGAAGCAAATAATTGTGCACGATAAATTGATTAAAAATAAGCTTTGAAATGATAATATGCGGCGTTGATTTGAGCTAATCAAAATTATTAAACATATTTTCCATGGACTTAGTTTCGACGAGAATTTGATTCCGTTGATTCTAGAATTTATAACTTCCGACTGCATTATTTTTCTTTATTACATTCAGAAATTTACTTTTCTCAATTACAGAAAAATATAATTGAGCTATAGCAGTTTCTTATTAAGAGAGTATGTTAATCTAGCTGCCTATAGGTTAATTGTTTTTCTAGATGCGCGTTGTAATATTTTTGTTTATGTATATGTATATCATTATTACTACAGCAGGCGAAAAGGCTGAAAAATACTAAAAGAAGTTTTATAAAAGAAGAACTTGAAAAATAGAGAAATGAATCGCGAAAGCACCGATCGATCGGTCGTTGATTCGTTATTATTATTTCATTACTATTAATATTATTATTACTGATAATTTTGGTTTTTGTTATTTTAATGAATCGTGTGAGAATGAACGTATATAGACACCGAGTGCTAACGTCATTGTGATGTCGAACGACAATGTGATTGATATTACGGGATGTGACGATGGTATAAAGAAACAAAGATACTTATATAGAAATCAAAATCAACACTTTGTAAAAGTTGGCGACCGAATGTTACGTATTAGTACCCATATGAAATATTTTCAGTTTGACTGAATATGTATAATCGCTTATAGTATTGAGAACAAAAATAATGTGTTTCAATAACGACGAGCCTTAAATTATCGCGATTGGGTGCCATATTCATTAAAGCATTTATAAAATTTTTATTTAGTTTTTAACGAACCAAACTTTCTTATTTTGTTTATGATTATTCTCATAAAACGATGATTTTATTGTGATAATATATCAATAATTACGTTATTGTATTGTCTGTTGTTTATATTTATAAATTTGCGTGTCGCATGCGAATTGTGCATAATTTTTGGCTTGGTCGTTTTCTTTTGTTATAATAAGTATCGATTATTTAATGCGAAATTAACCAGATTCCGCTGGTACGGGAATGCGGCATCACATAGCATGGAAAAACTGAGATCGTAAACAAATTAAGAAATTAACAAAAGCAATTAGTACACATTACGCGAATAATACAGTCGATAAAATAAATTTGTATATACATAAAAATGAGAGAACATCTATTGTGTGAAATCTGACTCCTTCCCTTATATATTATTATATTAAATATTAATTATTATTAACGTGTAAACAGAAAAAAAAGAAACTGGCGAGTGGTAACTTTTTGTTAGAATGACAGAAACTAAATTACTACTGAATTTTAATTAATAAACGAGATGAAAGTATACAACAGTATCAACATGACTTTTTATATTTAATAACCATAACATTACTACCCTTATTACCTTGGAACATACGATCCTAAATAATGGATTTTCTTCGGTATATAATATATCGGTATATTTAAAACTGTGTACTATTCAATTAGTGTACTAGATTATTTTATTTTTGGTTATTTTTAAGTTTGTGACGGAAAATATTTCGCGAATTGTTTATATTGGATCAGTTGGTACATCAATTTATAATGACATTTATTTATCTAACGAAACTCAAAAATTAGATCTAATATAATTCCTTCCATTTTTCTAATTTTTCATTACTTTTTCATTTCTATCAATCTTTTCCTCAGAGTCTCATTATTTTAACGCTTTTCTGCTTTTCTTTTTCCTCTATTTTTCAGATCAAGAAGTATATTATTGTATCACTGTTAGATTTTCAATTTAACTTAATATTAACAATTTACTTTAGAAAACATAATATTTCATAATTCCTTAATTATAAATGAAATACTACCAGGTTAAAGTTTTTAATATATTAAAGCATATTAAGATTTTTATTAGTAAATTAGTTAATAATAGATAACTGATTGATAATATTAAAAATGATATAAAATATTAATACTTATTTAAACCGGTTAAAGATAATAGATTATATTATAAGCATTTAAGGAAAAACATATGATAACAAAATTCAGAATGACAGTTTAAGATAAATTTATTTAATTAAATTGCAAATTTATTAAAATTTTATTATATTTCGGTATAGTAAAAACCATTTTTTTTTTTTAAATGTATATGAAAATAAAAAAATTATTAAAAGCATAAATACTTATTTTAAATCATGTAAAATAATAATGACTTAGCTACATTAAATAAATTTAATTTATTGATTTATTGCATATTTACAATTAAATATATTTTCTATTTAAGTAATTTTAAATGTCAAATAAATTCAATCTTCATAAAAATGATTTTGTTTAAAATTAAAAAGACATTGAAGATTATACATTGTCTATAAAACTATATAAACTCATTTAAAATCTGTACAATACAAAATCTTTATAAGGATTAAGGACTTTAAATTATTAGCTATATTACAGTTAGAAATCAAAGTAATAATTGTAATTGGTTTTTCTTATTTATTGATTATAAAAATATCAAAAGTAAAACTCACAATTAAAATATGTTATCTATTAAAAGTAATGACAGTTATAATAAAATATTCTGTTAAAAATTCAAGTATTAATTTTAATTTATATTTGTATGCAATATTTTATTACAATGTAATATAGAAAATAGAATAAGATTTTGTTACAATTTAAAAAATTATTTTTCTTAAGTAGATGAAATTTACATATTCTCATTAAGTAATCATTAACTTCGAATAAAATTTAACTACTATTACAGATTCTATTAATTTTAGGATATGCTCGTAGTAACTATTTTTCAATTTTATGTTTACTATTATTATTAAAATTCAGTACCATTAAAATAATCAACTTCAGGTTAATTTATATAAATGCTAATATTATATATTCGGAATTATACTAGTATTATTTATATTTATTAAATATTCCATATTTTTATTAATTTTTTTTAAATTGTTGAAAATCGAATACATTATTTATTATCAATATATTATTTTCTTAATTATTGGTCGTATTAAATAATTTCATAATTCAATAGTAAAAAAATACGGTTATAAATATATGTTTGGGATTATGAAAAATATATTTACATATAATAAAAATTTGTATTTCTTTTTTGTACCTGTATTAGTCCTTATGATTCGTGTACATTTCAAATCATTTAAAAAAAATTTAATCTAATATTATTTGCAATAGCTTCTAACTTTAAAGTGTATGCGCAATTTATGTTAATAGTTAAGTATCGGAATCCTTTAGATAGATTTTTCTAGATTTACTTATATTATGATTCATATTTGAATCAAGAGCTTTTAAATTCATTTTATTAACAAAATCATGTTTTACACTAAAAGTTTAATTTTTTATTACAAACAGGGGTTTTTCAAATTATATTCTAATGCTGTAATCGAAATGTCTGTAATTTATTGTTAATTCTGAACAATTTCATATTCATATGTTATTTTCAAATAGAGTATGTAACACACGAAACATATATTATTATAATTATTTAAATGAATATAAGTAATCCGTGTCGTTTATCTATGAAATATACGGGGGGAAATGCAGACTCCTTTCAATTATATCCTGAAAATTTTTAAAATTACCGGACAGTTTTCCTATTTCAGACTGGACCTGTGCTCAGTGAGAGCATATACAATTGAGAGGATTGAATTAAGGATAGAAAGTAATTCATATCAATATATGAGCCTTGTAAAGATAATATTTGCGGGGATAAAGTTTCATTTAGCCAAAAAAATAATGTGTTATGTGAAATAGTCCACCAAAATACATATGGCATTGGATGAGTTACTTGAAGGAAGTGAGGGAGGATAATGGAAAAGAATAATGGAGGATCAGGAGTATAGGATATAAATGAAAATTAGGGATATATCTAAACGAAGTTGTTAAAAAAGAAGAGAATAGGTTAGTGGAGATGATTTAACTAACGCTCATAAATTGAGTAGCGTTTTTAAGTGTACATATATGATGTACATGTAAACTAGAATTGACCAACGCATTTTTTAATTTCTTTAAGTAGCAAGTTATGTATTGATTAAAATGCATGCGTAATCATTTTCCTTCATTCGTGCTCGAGGATGATTTATTTCCACCTACGATCGACGCATAAGTGCTGTATTCCGGCATTACAAGGCCTGCGAACTACTATCATCGGAGGCTTACCTGGTCGAGTTCTCAAAAGGTGCAGCTACCTATCTTTAATATAAGGGAGGTGAACATTATCTTATATTATATAATAACTACATTATACTGAATTTGGAAAAAGTCGATCTATTCTGCATTAAAAATAAACTTTTAAACTTGCATCATTTTACTTTTGAGCTCTATTTATTTTTAATTTTTCTACTTTTGTTTATTTTCAATTATTAAAGTAGATGAACTAACAATTCTTTCATTATTTTGTTAAAAACTGTAGTTTATATTATTATTTCATAATAATTAGTATATTTAATTCATTGTTTAATGGTACTTACAAAAATAATATAAATAAATTCATATGTTCATAAAATTGATATTAATTATATTTACCTTTTATTTAGCATACTAAACTAAAAATGAAGTTATATAATGATAAAACATTTTGAAGAATAATTATTAAATCATTATTTTATTAATTAATTTTTATAAAATAAAATAAGTATATAAATATAAAATATAAATTTATATATGATTCGTAAAGACTAATTTAATTATAAAGTATAATATATTACAAAATTTACTTTTATAAAATATATAAATAATCCCTTTTTATACATAATAAAATATAATTGAATTACTCCTACAAAGATTGTGCATTATGTATTTAAATACAGATAAATTAAGTATATTAAATTACATACAAAAATAAAATTTTATTTAAAAAATATGTTTTCTAAATAATCCATGAATTTGTATACAAAATTGTTTATAATTTATTTATAAACTAATTAAATGTAAAGGTTTCATTCATAAAAAATACTGTAAGAAAAATCACTATGAATAAGCTAATAATCCTTCGAGTTAATCTAATTTTTTTACTTAAATCGTTATGCATAATATTGTATTAACTTCGTAATCTTATTATTTATATTATTAGTTTAAATATTTGTAATATTTGATAAGAATTATAAATATATCAAAGAAAAAAATCTAATTTTTTCATCTTGTTATTATTTGATGTATATTTAGAAATATTAAAATTATAAATATTAAATAATAGAAATTATAAATATTAAATCATATAAATATATAAAATATTAATATTTTAATTTTATAACAAGAGTTTAAATAACAAAATAAAAACAGGGAATTTTTTACAAACCTAAATTATTTACATCTCTACACATAAAATATTTTATAACTAGAAACTATATGGTTAATAGAATAGATTTTGTGAAGATTGCATGTTTTAAAAATATATTATCAGTTTCCATCATAAATAATTTAAAAATAAAATAACATAGCAATATTATTTCTATGAAAAAATTATATAAATGATATTATGTGACCCAATAATTTAATGATTTAATTTAATTTATTTATTGTTTTGTAATTCTTATTTAATTATCAAATATATATTATTAAAATATTATATTAAATAATACAATTTATAAGGACTTATATATATATATATATATATATATATATATATATATAATAAGGAACGAGGAGAAATGAAAGATAATCAGGTTGCTATATTAGATATACATTCGGCTTGCACTACTGAATTCATAATAAAGCTTTTATATATTAATATTAAACTACCAATGAATATTAAATATTTACAATACGTTATTATTTTTCAAACTCTTTAGGAGAGATATCTACATTATAATACCGATCATTCTTGTACTACCTGTAAAGTTTATTTCATTTTTCACTTCTACACATATTTAATCTCTTGATGTTATTGCCATAATAAATTTTTACCCATTGCATGATGAATACTATAACACGGTATAAGATAAACATTATGTTTACAACTTAGTTATAATTTGTTCCATATTATTTATTTAATTATAATAAAATATATATTATAATAGAAAATTATAATAAATATCTCTATATTATAATAAAAAAATCAACATCTTGTATTATTGTAAATTAATTAATATATTTAATTATTTTCTAGTTAAATTTATAATTAATTTATTTTCTAAAACTATGTTTACAATGTTAAAACTGTTAGTACAACGAGTTTGCATTTGTTTATAAATTAAAAATATCAATGTAAAGAAAATAAATAAAATACTTTAATGAAATTAAATAAAATTCAATTGATTTGTATTGCTAATTTTTAATGTTTATAATTGAAATTTAATCCTATTCGTTTGATTAATTAAATTTATATATAATTAAAATATAAATATTACTGTAAAAAATATTCGCGTGAGAAACTTTCTAAACCTAAGATTATGTAATAGTTACATACTCTTATTGCTGTAGATTTATTAACAAATGTGATTAATTACAAATATTATAGTATTGTATATCAATTTATGTAGAAGTTAAATTTTATATCGAATATATTTATGTCAATAACAAAAATTTATTTATCGAAATTTTTAAAAATAAAATTGTTAAATTATTTTTGACATCATTAAAATAAGTTTTATTGTGTAAATTATATTTGTACTTAATAAAAGTAAGTAATAAAGTAAAATTTTGTTCTTTTACAAATAGAAAAGTAGAAAAAAAATTTTTGTTACAATTTATGTTTTATATAATAATTGATTATTTATTACATTATTAATATAAAGCTGTAAATATACTAAAATAAATTTATAAATATAATAGTACGTTGTTGCTTAAAAGATTTTTTCTAAATATCATTGCGGAAAGTATAGTTTTCCTTTAACAGCTTTACAAGTAATGAAAGAAATATTTAACAATTGTATTTTTTGTATATTTTGAAACGAATAATTTTAATTGTAACAATATTAAATATAATAAATAAAAGGATATAATTATTTAATTATTTTAATAAATCACTTGAAATAAGCAAGAATTCAAAGATTTTGTTTAAATTCACGTAATATGAAATAGCATGTTTAAACAAGGATTTCTGATTTTTTGTTGTATACGATTTGTTTTTATAAATAACATATTAATCTCTTTAAAATAATGTACATGAATATTTCCTAACTTTTTTCATTTATCTTTGACCTTGTATTGCATATACTCTTATATTATAATATATTCTATATATTAATTTAATTTAATTTTTATTACTATTATTTACTATATTATTTTTATGTAACATTACAAAGTCTTCTGGTTAAATAAACAGAATTCATTTTAAAAATGACTATATGAAATTTTCTAATAAAATTTTCATTTACGTTAATTATTTGAATGCAGAAAGGAATTATCGCAAAACAAGTAAATTACTTCAAGTTCATTGGGATATTATATTAATAAAACATTATAATAAGTTGTATAATAGTAATGGTCATACATAATTTTAACATTGGAAGTTGCAATAGCAGGAGCAAAATCGTCAAACGTGGGCTAATAGATGTACATACCTAAATGTTTGCTAGCACTTGAGCGATGTATGTTAGGGTATTATTAGCTGTTTTTTATTTTTCCTCTTTCATTCTTTTCCCTTGATGTATATATCTGATTATATATCTTCTTTGTTTTCTTAAACGTCTGTTTATTAATTACCACTTGTGCATATGTTTGCCGCTCCTCGTTATTTTTTCAGGCTTTTTTGGTCTGTCTTTCTCTCGACAAACTTAATAAGCAGCGCTACCTACATTCCATTTCCGACAATATGACGTCACTGGACGAGTCGACAGTACTACAACCGCATAAGCGATCACAAAAAATGAGGTTACGTTATAGAATACAGTTTCAATACATGCACGGCAAAACGCAGGTAAGTGTTGGCATACGTGAGTGTATAACCACGCACATAAATATATATCTATTTTGTTATAGTGCATTCGAACTATTAGCGCGGAACATGATTTTTAAAGACTTTCCGAACAACTCGTTGGAAGATTTTCATCAAGCGATCAGATTTTCAATCGTGTGTGCGCAACTTACTGGAAATCAAAACTTATTAACTGTTGATTTAGCAGGATATACAAGTTTTTTTAAAAAACTTTCTTCAATTTTTATATAAAAATGCATCAATGAATAGAGTGAGAGAAAGGAAAAAAGAGAAAGAGAGGGATTGTTGCTAGTGTTTCGCAAAATTGGTTTTAAGTCTATTTTTATTTGGATAATTTCATGATACCTTGTTATCTTAAAAGAGCTTAAAACAGCTTTAAAAGATTACCAGATATGTTATACACGTTTTATATTTAATTCAAAAGGACTATAACTTTTAAATATTATTAATGCTATATTACAATCAAAATTTTAATTAAACTTTTTGGGATTACTCAAACTAATAAAAGTTTATAAAATAAAATTATTAGAATTTAAGAGTGCTTTTTAATGGTAATATTAATCTTTGACATTATATAGAATTATCATTTTTTAAGTAGATTTTATTTCATTTTTATATTTGTCACTATAATAAAACTTGATCTGATATTAATTCTATTTTCTTATATATATATACTATTATTGAAATTGATTTAATCATCTAAAACAATAATAAAATTAACTATCAATTGTATGTAATTAATATTTATTAATTATTGATATTTATGATAATTATTAATATTTACCAAAGCATACACTCTTATTTAAATTTGATCAATAGTTAACTTCAAATTATAAATTTGTATAACATTATCGTTTAGTTAAATAAAAATATATGTAAAATTTTATTAATTCTATATTATTATCGTATTGATATATCATATAATTTTTATTATTAGTATTTTTTATTATTGTATTTTTTATTAAAAATACATAGATATCTTGAGCAGCATTTATTAAGCATTTATTAATATTTTTTTTACTAAATGATGTCAGTTATAATGGGCTATTGTCATTTTTTAATTTAGAATAAGGATACAAAAAACCATAGTACAACATAACAGAGATAAAAGGCTTCTTAAACTGAAAATTAGTAGATGAAATATTATTAATAGTAAGATGAAAATTACTGGGACGCGATGTTAGTTAATTAGAGAATTCATTAAAAAATATATTTTAATTTTCTAATTCGTTACATATCCTTGATTTTTTCTATAGAATAATGTATAAAATAATATATAAAAATATGTGTAGATTATATTATGAATAATTTTTGAAAATAATTTTTGAATATTGTTTTCAATATTAATGATAATAAATAATTTTATTATATTAGTTACTGCTATTAAAGAATCTTGTTCTTATCAAATCCTATAACTTTCCATAAAGACACATCCATAATTATAAATCTATAATCATTATATAATATTATATATAATCCAAAATTATATATAATCCAAAATCCATCATTAATAGTTTAAATTAATAATTGATTGATGGTATTTTAAGTCTGCTACATTTAAAATATTAAAAAAAAATTAATGCAATAGTTTTTCAAAATATAGAAAGTGTTATAAAGACGGTATATTTTTATGTTAAATTTGTCTATTTTAAACAGAATTGAAATTAAATAGAATAAAAGTGTCATACCTTATAAGGTTAGAAGTTATTACCATAATAATAATTATTAAAATGTACAAGTTTATTATTTGAATTCTACGAATTAGAATTTGTAGATTAATATTTGGTTTTATAAACTATAAATTTTATAAACTATAAATAAAGTTAAATAGATTTCTGTTTTATTTTTGTGAAATAGTGATTAAAATAATATTAAATTTAGTAATGATAAGTAGCTTAATTTTTATTAATTTTTATTAATTTTTATCATTAACTTCGTATAAAACAAGGATCATACTTATTTGCTTATATACTATAATACATAATACTGAAAAATACAAATGATTTAAATAATAACTATAAATTTAATTCTACAATATATAATGTATTATACATATTTAATCATGAATAATTTATTAGAAATAAAATTGTCCATTAGTACAAATAATAATGTTGATAAAAGGTCAAATAATATCAAAAATGTCAAAAAGTTTATACGAAATTTCTGTAAAGTTGAATATTTTAAGCAAAATAAAATGAAATTAGGTAATTAATAGACCAAATAATCTACTAAAACATCGAAATATCCAAAAATATCATTCTATCGTTAGATAGATATCAATAGTCAGGTACACCTCTCACAGTTGACTTCAGCATCAATTCTAGAATAACAACATTGGTCGGCACTTCGAATCATCGCCCCCCGTCTTTACTGGACTTGTGCTACTTACACACATAGATACTCTTTCTCTATCTCTTTTTTTTTATCGTTGACTCTGTTTCCCTTTTTTTCGAGTCGACTCAATAGCTAAAGAATTTGAAGTACACGAAGAACCGGAGAACTGGACACGTTTGTATTGCGTAAGAGAATCGAGAGGCGAGCCCATGGTGATTGGCTTGTTATATGTATATTATAGTAATAGAATACTACTGTCGCAGGCCTTGAACGCTATAAGCCTACGCGTACGCTCACGCACTTCTCTAGGAGTGCTACGTGATTAGGATTGTATCCGTACGTATGCATCCGTGTTCAGGTCTGTGCATAAGTATAAATATGCTAACTGGCGGGCAAAAAACAAATAAATAATCCAGGAATGGCGTCGGTTAAGTAAATGAACCTACGCACTTCATTCTTGTATAGTTACACCTGCGAACAAGAGTTGGAGAAAGAAATAAATATATATACAGAGAAAGAGTGGCTATCTCTGTATATTTTTGTGCATTAACGTATCTTTGTATTTTACCCCCCCCCTCCTCACTCTCTTTCTCTCTCTCTCCCCTATCTTTAATAGAAATTAATAGAAAATATTTCTGCCAGAGTACTGTTTTTCTTTACCCTTTTTTATTTAACATATATTAGTTTGAGCCTTATTTTTAAGCGAGAACTATTGCTTTTAGATTAATGTAATTTAGTATCAACTATCAATGGATTTTTTAAACGCAGATGTTTTTAAAAACTGTTCCATTTTCTCTCTGAGAACTAGAGTGCCAGTTCTGCATGTATCGTGCGAAGGATCTTGTAGGCGGCTTCTGCAAGCAAATGATGCAAAGATGTTACACGCAGGTGGCTCTAATTTTGCTGCGCAGTGCATTAATAACAGGACATTACTGTGAAACAGTAAATGTACTTACCGTGTACAGAGACGAAGAAGAGAAAAAGGGAATAAAATAAAGAAAGGCAAACAATTTTTTCTACATAGTATATCTTAAAGCTACTTCAATTCATCATATACAAGAATCAAAAAGTAAAATATTTCTATATTTTCAGTATTATTAAACAGCTAATTTTATATTTTATAATCGTTGAAATTTTTCTTCCTAAAATTATTTTATTGCATTTTTATTGAGTGTTCTCTAATTAATTGTATCTCTGACTCTGAAGTGATATTTTTATCTTACTGGTACAACAACAACACTAAGCTAAATTACTTTTTATATTTAATATAATGTATGAGAACTATATGATATGATATTTAATTGAAACTATAGTTGTGAAAATTACTGTATGTTTTAAGTCTTATATAGAAATATCTATCACTTGCTGAATTTCAAATTGATATGTATTTAAAATAATAATTTTTTATAATTTGAATTATCCATTTTTTTCGAAATATATTATTTAGGTAGACTATACTATAATTATAATTATATTATATATAATTATATATTATATAATTATATTAATAGAATAATATAATAATATATTATATTATTATTATATATTATTAATTATATATTATTAATTATATTATAATTACTATATTATAATTATACATAATAAAATATAATTTCAATAAAATATGTTTTATGTAAATGAAAATAAAAATAATTAAAATTTTTATTTTATTTCAACTCGAGTTTCTTAAATTTTCATTAATTTCCAATAACCATAAATATTATTCGTAAAGATAATAAAAAAAAGAAAAAGGAATATTTTTTTAAATCAAATAGTGTAATTTCAAAATTAAATAAAATTTTAATTGTATATTGTAATACTTTTTCATAAATAAAAGTATTTATATTTTAAACATTTTTTTTATTATAAAGGTACTAGTTAATTTATATACTATATAAAACTATTATTTCTTTAAATATGTTTTAGAACACTCTTTTAAGTATTTTAACAAAAAAATTTAATACAAATGAAATTTTCACTTTGGAAATAAATAATTATAAAAAATATAATATGCATAATTCTAATAATATTTTTTTAATTTTGAACTTTCTAAGTTGATCGTCTTTTTGTTAAAATATTAATTGTTCAGCTATTAAAACTTACAATAAAAAATTTATTTTAAATAAAATAGAAAAATTTTATATAAATATTAAAAAATCTATTTTTATCAAAATCTTTAATGGCATATAAAAAATATTGAAATTTAAATAGAGAATCAATAGGATCAATTTTGTGAATGTGACAATTTCAAATTCTGATTTTACTTTTTATTACAAACCATTATTTGTTAATTATGAATTAATTATTAGGGTGGCGCTCGTTAAAAAGTGAATGCATTATCTGTGTGCATGCAATACCTCTGTTGAATAAACAAAAAGGTAGTTGGATACCTCTGTACTCACTTATGGAATTAATTGACTACAAATGGGTCCATTTTCCATCTGCCTACTAACTAATCTAAAAATATTATCCATACAAAATCTTTACTAAGCCTCAATACAATAATAAATGTTTGCTTTTTGGAGAAATATAATATCTATATTAATACTAACATTGAATTATATGTTGATTATCAATGGCTTTGTTTTTGTAAAGTTATAGATGGCGTTGAAGATAATATGAGGTGAATTGTTTTTCATCAAATTTCAATGCATAATGGTATTCAATATTTTGTAGTTACATACTATGAATAAAGTATTTAATAGTATATAAATATTCTCATACAAATTTATAATTATTAAACAATTTCATTTTAATTGTATTCGGTATTACAAGATAAAAAATTTCTGTATTTAAAGATATAATTTCTTAAAAATAATAAAAATTAGTTGTATCATACAAAGTTATTATGTAAGCTAGATGATTAAAAATTAAGTTTGGATCATTGGTAAGTAAATTTAAATTTATCTGTTAGGCCAAACCGAACTCGCGACTATAAATATTTCAATTCTAAAAATAAAGGATAAAATATTTAAAAATAATAATTTTCAAGTGGTACATATTAAATATAATTATATTTAGTTTTTATATCTTTTTTTATGGTTTTTCTCGACTCCTATTTGAAGACAGTTTTATTTTATTTTTTATTTTACGTAGAATATTATTGTTTCATGAATAATTTTTATTTATAGTTCTCATTTTTCTTTTAAATATTTTTTTTTCAAATTTTGAAGATGTCTACATATTTGTGTTTGCATAATACGCTATAAAGTATGAGTCGTTATGACGCGTGAAGGCTAAGTAGGCGTACTATGCAAATGAAATCAAGAAAAGAGTACGAGTGACAATAAAAAGCGTGAAAGAGATAACATTCGGATGACGTCTTACTTTGAGAGTGTATATGAACATTGGGCTCATTGCGAGAGTAAATTATTGTTAAAGATGAATTAGTGCACGAGACAAACAGAGAATAAGCGATGAAAAGAAGGAAAGTATATGCATATTACATCCTACGTTAATAAGATGAGTCTATGCGTGAAAACGAAGGAGATAGAAAGAGTGGGAATCGAGATATCGGAAAATAAATCTATTTTATTTTGAGATACATTCGATTATCACGGATTGACTTTAGTTCATCTTACATGTACGAGTTAAGCATGAAACTATTATACTAAAGCATCAACCTTTGGCAAATAATAATAACAACAACTAGTACTACTACTACTACTACTACTACTACTACTACTACTACTACTAGTACAACGTTACCAATATCTTATTTTATACTATGCTTCTACAAAAATACGTATTTTAGGGAATAATGTCTAACACATAATCGAATCCCTGTAGTACGTTAAAGAGATGGAAGTTATCTGAAGCAAGTATTAAGCATATTCAATACATATATTCAGTATATTGAATATAAGTATATTCAATCAGGGTACCTGTACGAAGTGCATTACTGTTTCTGTGTCAGTATTGCAGATGTAATAAATATGGTATTTACTTTGAAAACGAAGTACTAATGAATGAAATAATTAGAATATGACACAGAGTTGAGATAGATAGTAAGTAGATAGATAGGTATAAGTAGACATAGACATAGAATTACTTGATCAATTTATTAAAAAAAAAGGATTCTTATGTTATATTATAATACAAAAACAATTATCTTTATCGATAGCAGTAACAACTCTATTTTTTCATTAACACTGCTGGACAATCTAAGTTGATACTAAGTTACCAAGTTCAGGTTCTACCAAACTCTTCATAGTAGAAAATTATAGCAACTAAGATTTATTAACTCCATCTGTTCGATAAGTCTTGCCACGTTTAAAGATCAGGACTCTGAATGCTGAACAATGTCATACTAGCCTAGCAAAAGTTTTGAACTTTATAAAAGCCCTACTTACTTTGTTACATATGAGATATGCCAACTATATTCATATATTAAGCAGTTATATTAACCAAAAAATACAGTTGTATAGGAAATAACCGATGAAAAGGTCGACAAAATTATTGCTCTGTGCTGTATTAATGATCATTGTTTAACTGAAATGATAAAACAGAATGGTTTTTTTTATTATAAATCGGTATCATCCTAGATAAATTTATGGAAGCAACATATTTTGTTAACTTATGATATTGAAAATCCTTTTATTTAATAAGAACAAGTTTTTCATTGTGATTGCAATTTCGAATTTGCTATTGATTTAGTTTGTTGTTGATTTTGTTACACTGTATTTTATTATTATTGTTTTATAGAATCTGGTAGATAATATTACAATACTAATCTTAAATTACATAATGATTGAAATCATTAACTCTAATTATAATTTTATGTTATTAAAGATATTGAAGGAGATTTGAAAATTAAAGCTGCAATTTATTGTTGGAAATAATATTTTAATGATATTAATCGAGGAATTTGAAATAAATCATCATGAAACATAGAATACAGCAGAACATTCAGAAAATCACTTTTATTTTAGTTCCGACTCTATTTCTAAACATCATGAAGCTATCTTATGTCCACGGTATTTTATTAAGACTTATTTGTTTTCAATTTCTTATTATCAGGATTCCAATAAATGGGCTCTTCTTTAATTATACGAAATAGAAGTAAAAAGAGCGTTGCAGTGGATCTTTAACAAATTTAAATTACATTTGGTTAAAGCACCTTCCTAACCTAAGCAGATTTCCCAATATACTTTTTAAATAAATACAAACTATAAAGACTTTAAAATCACAATGTCATTAAATTATAGTAATATAGAGAATTTTTTATAGTAATAAAATGAAACAGTTCATAGTTATTTTAAATGATATTATTTCATTGACATTCTTGATAATGATTTTTACTATACCAGTCTCCATTGTTTAAACAACGTTATGACCTTATAAAAGTGTCATCAAATGTGATAGTTCATGAAGATTTATAAATTTGAATGTGTGAAAATTTTTTATTAATGCATTAGTTTATAATGTAAACTCACGCTTTTATCATTTCTTGGCTTGGGTATTTCTTAATTTGTGATTTGATTTGTATTCATCAAATTAAATATTATTATAACTTTATATTAATATTTGTAAATTACACTATTATATGTTTCAGGTGAAGCTAAAAATAGCATTAAACTATTGCTTTCATATTTTATAAACAATGTTTACATATATATATATATATATAATTAATAAAGTATCCTTATTAATCTGGGAAAAAAACCGACGTTATATGAATCATAGTAATTCAATCAATCTTATATAAAACATTATAATCAATAACTTCAATAATAATATTATTTATTCCTTTATCATATAATTATGTATAAAAAATAATAAATTATATAATTACTTATATAAAAATTGATTATAATTAAAGCATATTCTTTATATTAAAATCAGTAAGTTTTCTTGTAGATTTGTTAGAAGATTCAGAGATAAATCATAGATGAATCTACAAAATAATTTGATTGAATCTACAGTAGATAGAAAGTTAATAAAGTCGGACATATAAATGTACACCTGACCGTAAGTATACATTGAATTAAATAAATTACAATAAATTAGCTACTTTAAAACCTTAAGTTACTATTGTTATTTGTAATAACGAAAGAATTATGCTAAAAACAATATAATAAATAATACCAAATTGCATTTCAATAAAATTAATTGGTCATAATTTGTCAACTTTGTAAATATTTTAGTTTTGAAGTAATCTGAAATTTGTGTCTATAAATTAGGAAAGCGGTTTAAAAATTTATTTTTATCTAAATATCAATCATATTTTATAATAATTATAATATTAAAATAAAATGATTTAATTAATAATCAACATTTTATTTAAATTTAAAACATTTTATTAATTTTATTTAAAGTATATAATTTTTATGCAATTGTATATGTAATTTTAAGAACGGTAACAGAAATTAATAAAAAATTTACTTATTTAGTTCAATTTATGTATTATTTATAGTATCTACAAAGATTAAAATATATAAAATAGATATAAAATTTTTGTACGAATAGCAGTTATACATGACCCTCAGTTGATTGCCGTTGCGGTGTTGAAACTGAAATCGAGCATTTAAAGCCGGTTTTCAGTTGCGGAAAAGGCGAGTTTATTTCTGTTTTAACACGTATAAAAATGTGTATAGGAATGTGAAAGAGTTTATTGTAGGTGTTTTGGCAATAATTCCGTGTGTATTTAGAAACTTCTCGGTGCAATGAAAGGAGGGGAAAAGTAGATAGTGGAAGGGGAGGGCTAGCTAAGAAAATATAAAAGTGCAAATTAATGAATAAATATAATCCGTGTAGAATTTATTTATAATAATAAATGAAAAGATAAACGTTAACAAATAAACCAAAGTTGAACAGGTATGTCTTGAAGCTGGTCGGGCGTGAGTTTCTCCTTTTAATTAGCCTTGAAATTAATTTTCAATATTTATTTAATATTGCTGAATTGTATATGGGTGTTCGAGAACCGAATAGAAAAAAGAGGATCCCTAAATAACATTGTGTCTTTACTTTTTTGCTTTGAATGTTTTTTATATTCAAGATTGCCAGATGTTCCCAAAGAGCAACGAATTTTTAAATATTTCATGTATATATTTTCGAGTTGACAGTGATTTGAAACGGTCAAGTTATCCTTGAATTGTACTTAAAAGGTCTTCGATGGTCTGTATGACCATCATGTGCTCTGCAAGGCGCGTGTCATAAAAGTAACGGACAAAACCTTCTAGGAATTAACGCGCAGTTGTGAAATATCGTACGAGTTGTTGATCACAATATAGATGCATATTTTGTATAGTGTAAACATCAAGCGACGTCACGGGCCGAAACATTGGTACAAGCTTTACGCACCGATCCGGCGCTCCAACATGCGGTCGACTACCGCTTCGATGCCTGCACCGCCTAAAAGGGCATCAACACTACCGGTCTAAGGGCACCAATGACAACTGAATAATTAGTTGTCATTCAATCACCGAAATTTCCCATTCTCATAGATGTGCAAGAAAAGTCCTCCCCCGCAAAGAGCGGGATGAAGAATTTAAGTACAGCGACTTCGGCGCGCTGCTTCAGATTCCGCTTGGGTATTCAGAATCATGGTATCGATTCATTGACCTTGTTGAGGAACCCTCTACCTAGCTTTCGTGGGCTCAGCTTTACCTGTTCCGACGGCCTATTGATAGGGGTGTTTCCTTAGTAGACTATATGTTCTCCC
>JAPYYT010001078.1:0-31943 GCA_030522565.1 Ceratosolen corneri
GGATAGTAAAGACAATGCGTAGTTAAGTACGAAAGTGCGGGATAACACAAACATATAGACAATCGCACCTCGCGTAACGTGTAAGTGCGGCCATCACATCGTGCATATACAATCCGCGCTACGCGTTTCGTAAAAGTGCGGCTCTTCAAATTTGCACCGATAATAGTCTTATTAATCATATACATAACTGCGTGCGTTTTCGATCATTCTTATAAATTCAATAAATATCTATTTGGTTCTACATTACCCCGACTACATTAATTTCCGATTTTATTTTTCTCCCTGCTATCTCAACCCTTCCACTATCTGAATTTTCACACTCGGGTTTTACGCCCAAACAATAATATATATATATATAACATATATATATGAATAGCAATGACTATAATGGGATAAATTCTATTCAGAGTAAATATGTTAATTAATATAATTCATTAAAATTAATTAATAATTGACTAGTAAATTTTTATAAACTATTTAATTATTTAATTAAGAAAAATATATCTTGTAGATTTCAAATTTTTATATTTTAAGTACATCGTCAATGATTAAGTAAATATATTATATGAATACAAATTTTAATGGTCCATAAAATTTGTTTACTATAAAAAATTTAATCCATGTATTTGATCATAAAAAGAACTTGTGCTTTAAACACTACTAATTTCATATGCAAAAGTTTAAGTTGTATTTTTTTGTACAAGTTCTAAATAAATATTATGCAAATTACTAATTTAATAAATTTTAAATTTCTTACTTTGTTTCAACATTACTACTACGAAGTCGAAAGTCTTTCCGGTAATTAGTCATAGGTGTGAAGCCACTTGGAGCTATAGTTGGAGAAGCAAAGGATATGGATCTTCTGTCTAATGTTGGTGAACTCGGAACAGATCTAGGTTGATAAAATCGCATACTATTATCACCTCTACTTCCACGATCTAAAATAATATATTAATTAATAAATTTGATGCTTTTTATTTATGATATTATACAAAAATTTGTTATACTTTTCCATCTAAGACCTTTGTAAGCTGTTTTCATATCTTTTCCTTTATCTTTAACCTGATAGCATAAATCAATATAACGTCTATTAATTTTACTACTTAAGATTTAAGTCACCTTACCGATTTTACAGCATATTTTACAGCAGGATTCGCCTATAAAAATTCGAATAAATGATTATAATATAATTAGTTGATAATAAAATAATTAAATGAATGAAAATATATGATTAATCCTTTTTCATGAAACAAAAATTTTGTTCATTCAATTTCATTCATGCATTATAAATTTATAACAATAATAAAAATGAATTATAAAAAATAACATTTGATTATATTTTTTACAATTTTAAAATAATTAAAATCTTTCACAACTTTTAGAATTAAAATTTCGATATGAAAAACGTATAAGTGACATATTATAATCAAATAATTATATAATTGTAAATCAATAAATAAGAACAAATGTTAATAGACATTTATATTAATTAAATTGCAGTAAGTATTTATATTTTATGTACACGTAATGCTTTTATTATTATTGTAAATAACAAAATAAATACTTCGATTTATATTAATATTATAAACTAACCTTATCCTTAACACTACGAATAAAAGCCGAACTTTCTTTGCGCATGGCATAGGTCCAGTCACGATATTGTTGCATAAATTTACGACCAGACTTATCGGAATAGTTGCAAGCTTCCATTTCGAACTCGTCTGAGAAACCAAGTCCTGAATTAAGCATATGCAGCCTTTCTTCAATAAACTAAAGTAATAAATATAAATTTTTTATTTAAAACAATGTTTTTATAAATTAAAATAATTAATTTTATAAAAACCTGTTAATAAGATTTATTATGCAATTTTTTTGTAACAGAAAAATTGGTAACAAAAAATTTTATTGACAAAGTACATTATTTAATTTTTACAGATTTTAATCAATAACAATGATTTTTTAACATTTGTGCTGCCATTAAAAAAAAAAAACATAATTGAAAAAATTCTTAATAATTTTAGCTTAAAATTTCTAAGTATGAAATATTTATATTTGATTAAAATTCAGGTTTCTTAAATATTGAAAATACTTGATTAGGGTTGGCATAATTGATATTAACATAAAATATGAATTTATATAATCATGCTATAAAAATGTTAAGGATTTTGATAACTACAAAATTAGCTTAAATAATATGTATTAAAAAAATTAATATAAAAAAAATTTCTTTACACTTATTAAATAAAGTTTGTTCTTTTAATATTATTTAACAACGGTTTTAATTATAATTAAAAAAAAAATATTAAAAAATTTATCTATGTTAGAATAAATATGAATAAAAATACAGACCTGTTGAAAAATTTGTAATTCCAACATTTTCCTAAGAAAAGGCTGCATAGAAATAGGTCGATTCTCGACGAAAGCCGCTTTATCAAAAGTTATTTGTATATGGTCATTATTTTGGTCTTGTTGTAAAGTTAGTGCTTCTCGATAACCAGCTGTTAATTGAACTATGGCTCGTAAAAATGCTCTGGAAACGCCATCGCCAAGAAGAGCAGGTCGATTACGTAATGCTTTTCTTAAATTAATTACCTAACATGTTAAGAATAATTAAAAAATTTATGTGCATATATTTATTTAAATCTAAAAATAAGCAATATATATACACACACACAAATTTATAAAACGAATATTTCTTTAATGTCATAGAATGATTTATTAAATAATAATTGAGTAAATCACTCTATAAAATTATATATTTTTAATTTTATAAATTTTTTTTTAAATCTACACAAATTAAAATTAATTTAAATACCCAATTTCTACACGAAATAAAAACTGATGAACTATTATACTTTAAATTTTAAATTATTAACATAATTTATATTATTAATGTAATTGTCAAAAAAAAAGTTTAATTTATAAAAAAACTATAAATTTTTTTATACAGACCACATCTTGGGGTAAAGATTCCAAATCTTCAAAAGGAGATTCAATAGTATTATCATCTGCATTAAGAATAACAACTTCTCCTAAATCATTTTGACGAACATGCTAATAAATAATACTAAGTTATTATTTAATTAATATTTATGCATTAAAAATATATTTTTGGAAACATTGATAATTATGTATATAGAAAAAAAAAATTAATTATATTTAATAATCAAAATATTTTACACAAATTATGACATAGTGTTGTATTAATCTCATATATTAATTATAAAGATGTTAATAATAAGTGATTTAAAAAAAAAAGTATTATTATTAAATATTAAAATTATTAGATTACTCATGTTATATTTATGAATGAATTACAAAAATTATACCTTAAGTATTGGTATTGGTACTCCAATTAGAAATGGCATTGGAGCTAATAAATAATCAGTCAATGAAAGAGGTAAGACTGGTATGTATATATGTTGCCAAATCATTGGGTAAATTAATGCATTACAAGCTTGTACACATGCACTTAATCTGGATAATCTTTTAGATGTGAATATAATTCGTCTTTCATATAACATTGAGGCAAATATCATCATCATGTTATGAGAATCAACTGCGCTAAAATACTCTGTCAAATTTCTCTATAATTAAGATTGTTTAATATATTATTTTATATTTTGAATTAAAAAAAATATTTATTGTATAAAGACATACATTTTCTGGTATACTTGGCAATTGGAATTGTTTCGGCCTTTGACAAATGAACGTCTATAGTTTAAATTATTTAACATTAATAAATTAAATATGAAGATTTAAAAAAAAAATTTGGAATACAATATTATATGTGAATATTAATTTAAGATTAGTTATGTTTCTATTATTATTTATTTTCTAATTTTTGTATATAACTTTTCTTGTTTTGAACTAAACAGTGATTTTAAATTTTATAATTTTTAAAATGAATTTATGAATCATTTACTTGAATATTAAAAGTAATTATTTTTTTTAGAAATGAATCTAATTAAAATTTATCCATACAATTTTTAATGTTATAAATATATTTTTTATCTTATTATTTTTATTATTTTAGATTTTTCATTAAAGTACAAGACTTACAGTTTTAGAATCTGGTAATAAAATACTGATTGAAGCTCCTGAAATTGGAATAGTAGCCTCATAAGTATCTTCAAGAAATTTCCATAAATCTCCTCTATTTTTACTAGTGGTTAATGTTGCTATATAATTTAATAATCTATCAAGTAAAACATTATTTTGCTTTAAAATAAAACTGATAATAAAATAAATATATTACATGATTAAACTCACTTATAAAATATTTCATGCCATGGTAAAGCACTAAGAACAACTAAAGCTGACTCTGTTTTTGGATCATGTCGACAAAATCCAAATGTCCATTTTGAATCTATACTTGTAAGTACAAACGAAAAATGTTGTACTACAAAACTAAAAAATGTATTAAATACCATTAGAGAAAAATTATAATATTAATCTATAATTATATTTTTAAATAAAATTTGTACTTTTCTAATTCACATGGATAAGCAAATTTAGGAACAGATTTTAGTACTTCTGAATCATTATATGATTCAGGATACTTTTGTGTTATCCATGCTTGTTTCTCTCCATTTGTTTGAGCTACCTCACAAAAACATTCGAATAACTGTTTTACATTTTCCCTATAAAAATTGTTTAAATTACAAAATATTATAACTATGTTATATTATATAGCTATCTAAAAAAATATTTGTTGTTTAATAATACTGCAACATGTAAATAAAGTCGTTATAAATTTATCATAGATCCACGAAAATTTAAATAAAATATTTTTCAAAATTTTAAATAGTTGCTTAAATTAGAAAAATCTTTGATGCTTGCACAAACATATATTAACTAATAATATGCAACTGATTAGTCTTTTATTTTAAAATAACTTTTTTAAGGATGTATAAATGATATAATTTATAAAATATAATATGCTTATATTATAATAAACATTTATAGTTTCCTTTGAATATTTAAATAACATTTTTCGAAATTAATTTTTAAGTTTAGAACATTAAAAATATATGTATAAAAAACTGTTTACACTATTTACTTTTTAATTAAAACAAAAATATTTTCAAAAGTAATTAATGTTTCTACTAAAGGCAGAATTTAATACAACAGAATGTTATATTAAAATAGTAACAAAGTTTTGTAATTTATATAAAAAAAACTTGCCTTATTCTGGAACCCATTATAATACTTTTTATATGATCTTCTACTATAATTGTTATATTTATTTATCATTTTGTTGATACATATAATTTTCACTCTTCATATCAAAATAAGTCAATATGCATATTTAAACCATATATGTGCTTCGATAGGGTTAGAATGTCACGCAGATACCACACTTTTGCTTTTGCTATTCAATTGTAGTAGATAAAGCAACATTAATATATGCTTAAATATTCTTTCGCTTACTTAACTTTTACATTTCTTCAATGAAATACGTCACTGAAAGTATATATACGATAAAGTTATATTTTCCAGTATTTTCAATAATCAAAGAATAAATAGTTTATAATCAGCGCATAATACAACTACTACTTATAGTGAGAATTCTAGAGAGGGGCGTTAATGATAGTAGAAATACAAAAGATAATTAAAAAAAACACATGTAATGGAAATATAAAAATGACATCACTAGTCTGTCATTTCTTAAAGAGCGTCAGTCTGAAATATTTTTTGTTTTAATTATACTTACCACATTATATTTTAATAAATAAAATATTAATATGATTAGTACACATTAGTATATAATATTCTCCAATAAATAACAATAAATGCACAAAATAACAGTAAAGGGATGGATTGAAAAGTTGGAAGTTTCTAAGTTTGTTTTGTGTCACAGCTGATAAATTTATGACGTAGAAAAAGAGGTTAAAAATTCCAATCGAGTTGTTTCTGCCTTTTAAATTTTTTAATATTTGACTAGGGAATTTAGTTTTTATTTATTTTTTTTAATAACTATACATACCTTAGTTCCGATTTTGTTTGCAAATTTTGAATTAAAATAGAAAAAATTGTAAAGTTACAATTTTCTTTTTTCACGTTGATTACAAATTGTAACTATGAGCATGAAACAGATTTCTCATATTGAATTTCATAATTTTGGAAGTTTACCGGATAAACCACATGAAATTGTACGCCAGTACAATTTATATATATATATATGAAAAAACATTCTTAGGTTATATATATATTTTTTATATACATACTAATATTATATATAATTAAAAATATATATTAAGAAAATTTGTAATGCAGTGTAAGCACATCAATATTTACATTTTGAATAGTTTTATAGATTCATAAAAGCATATTAATTTAAATTTAAATTGAAATTCATATAAACTTATAACCATAATAAAATTTTATAGTATTAATATGGGAAGTATAGATATTTAGATATTTTGATTCCATCTAAAACATTTGATAAGATTTAAAATCAAATAAAATCTCCGATACTATAAAAATAATAATTTAACGAATATTTTTATGAAATAATTGTTTAAATTTATAATTTTACGATTAGTATTTAATAAAACAAATACAAAAACTTTATAGAATAAAAATATAATTAATAGAAATAATTTAAAGAAATTCTTTCATTTTGAATTAACAGCATAATTATCATAAAATAAGTTTTTAAGGTGTAAATTAGATATATTGAATAAAATTTTATTTACAAATACACAATTCCATATCAAAATATTGCTTGTGTTCAATTAATTACTTGGGGAGCTGGAATACAATCTATCCTTCAAAATAAAAATGGTAATTTGCCTGATGTTGTTTTTATATTTGATAGTATAAGTTGTTAGTAAAATTATAAATAAATAAATTAAATTAAAGATAAGTATGTTAGTTAAAAGTATTACCTGATTGTTGAATATTAATGATTAAAAATTAAATTGTATATTTTTAATATTACATTAATAGTAATATTTATAAAATAAACTTTAAATTAGGATACATATGATAATTAATATGTAAATGAATACAATACAGTATTTTAGTATCAAAAAAATATATGATATATTCAAAATGTTTCTTTAAATTAAATATTATTTTTTAACAGTTACAAATGACTAACAAACAAATTTTCAAACTCGCATAATTTTTTTAAATTTTCAATTAATGGAATAAAAATTAATTAATTGATGAATTTCTAACATTCTTATTTCTATTATAATATACTTATAAATATGATTATGAATTATGTTAGATTTTAATTTTGTTAAAGTATATAAATTAATGTAGATATTTATACTACTTGTATAGAATTGAGATAGAAACTTAACTATTAATTAGATATAATATAATGGTGAAATGACATGATCAGTACTAATAGTTTGTAATATTATATTAAATATACAGTATATATCATAGATGAAATAAAGTTAGATAATATAAAAAATAACGGTTAAATAGAATAAAAGTTTAGCAGTTAAATAAAATAAAAAATTGATGAAAATAGAATACTTGAAAAATCGATACATCGGTAGAATGTTGGAAAAATATTAAATCCATTTACCTAATATTAAAAAATTTATGCATTGCACATATTTTTATGATAGATAATGATGTAATTGATCTACTATAAGGTATATTTATGCAGGTTATGACGCATGCCAATCCTGGTAAAATACACTTGAACAGATGATAATTAACTACATGTAAATGTAAATACAATGAACACTAAGCCAATACATATTAGTGTTGAAACACACTATTTTCTTAATGTACCTGGACATGTAAGATTTTTATTACTCATTTTCATTGTATTAACATATAAAACACTTAAAGTAATAATTTAATAATTTATTTCAGATTTACTTTTCAGGATTGGGTTCTAAAGAAGTGAAATATCATATTGTTACAACAAGTATAAATAATTTATTGCAAAAGATTGTCCAATAAATTTGATTAACAAAGTTTATAAAAATATCATAGTATACGTTATCCTTCTTAGTTAATGATTGCTTTACATACCAGATAGAGTATGCAATCATAATATATGTATTGCTAGAATTAGCAATACTTGGTACTATCAATTCCATGCAAGATAAATCATTAATAAAACCAATCAGTACATTGTAAAATTAATTTTATTTCATATGTTTAGAATGTTACATTCAATAACTGGTCCAATTTTAGAAGTTTATTCAAATCATCCAGCATTGTATTTGTACACAGAAAATAATTTAACAAATTCTAAGAAAATTAGTCCACCAAATGTAGATATGTAATATGTAATATAATAAATATATAGAAAGACCATTTTATATTAATTTTATTTTTACAAAGTATATAGTAAGTGTCCTTCCTCTTTACAATAAAACTAAAAATAAAGTTGATAAATCACAAAAAAGAATTGATAAAAGATATGGATGTTTTGCACTTATTCCTCATGGATATCAAAAACTATTAAATTATGAGAATTATCTATCAAACTTGTATCTAGGTGAAATTTATTCACACATTCACATAATGTTACAAATTTGGAGTTGTATAATTATATTTAAATGTTGTAGAATACAAAACAAGAAATTCATTTTTTATTTAAAGAGCAATGCTTCATTAATAGGCAAGTAATTTATTTGCGTATTTTTAGTTAAATTTATTAGATATACAGTTATGTTTATAATTCTTTAAACATTATTTTAATATTTTTTTGTTAATGATTTTTTAGAAAAATTATATGAATAAAAATTTTAATAGAAAATTATTTTTACGAATTAAAAATTGATCAAGCATTACAATCGAAGTAGGGCATCCATGGAAAGTACTATACTGTTGAAAAAAATGTGAATTAATATATAATTTTTATTTAAAAAAGAAAAATAATATTAATTGTAAATGCACTAATCTATTATTATTCTTATATTTCATTGAATTATTAATTATAAACTGAAGTATTTTTTATTATATTATATTCTTTGCTCAAGTTTTGTTTTGTTTTTCTGGCTGTTTTACACATGCACATACATACAATCTTTTATTTGTAATATACAATTAATTTCAAACACTCATAAAAAAATAATCTTTGCCTTCATGGTATATTGATTCACTATTGAGTAACAAATGAATGAGTAAATGAGCAATTTTAGTTTGATTGATATATATTAATAAACTCTATAAGCAATGTAAATATTTATTCTGGTTTTGTCAAATTCGTATCAACAATAACCACACCTTTTTTTGTTTTTTTCGGAGGTAACGTATTTTTTTCTTTTTTATCGACATTTTTTGACCATGAGCAACTTCTTCGTCCAGGCGATTTTGGCAGTGACCAAGAACTACTACGAGACTTCCAATGAGGTGATATGCTACGCGATTTTGCACGAGTCACGCGAACTGGGGATTCGGTACTAATTAAGTTTCCGTGTCGTCGTCTACGTTGTTTGAAATGTTCTCTTGATTTGCTACCATTCTTGTATATCTTTGAGCGTGATCGTGAGCGATTATGATTTCGATTATAAAATCGAGACTTCGATCTTGATCTTGCTCTGAAATTAAAGATTTTAATTTTATTCGTTTGTTAAGGAATATACTAAATTTTTATTTATCATATAAATAATTTCATATTAATATAATAATTTATTTGAAACTAACCCTTTTAAATAATATAATTAATATAATAATTTATATTATATATATATATATATTATAATTTATAAATTATTTATTGTATAAAATGTATTAAATTATAGTAATTAAAAATACTTTTATCTTCGATTTTAATAATTTTCTTCTTATAAAAAGAAAGTAAGTAAAAAAATATAAAGATACGTGTGTACCTTTTCCTAGTATTCAAGCCAGTTTGCCTTTTTATATAAAATCTTGAGCTGCTCCAGCTTCTACCACACCTTTGATATGATTTTGATCTAGATCTTGATTTTGAGGGAGATCTACGATTCCTTGAATGCGTGCTTGAATCGCTTCTTTCGTAATCACTTTCAATAAATGCATGGTAATCTTGGCCAACAAGATTTGCAAAATACTTATAATATTGTTCGTTATATTCATGTGGATTGAATTGTTGGAGATTATCAGGGTTATTATGCCAACGACCGCGACCTCGGACACCATTTTTACGACTTATACCCCCACGAGCTAAACCATGAACTGGAGGATAAAGAAGTGGCATCGGTGAATTGTAATACCAAGCTTGAGGTGTAAGTCTTTGGTAAATTTCTGGATAAGGCAAATGTGATTCTGAAATAAAGTAAATTAAAATGGTTTTAGATTTTTATTTTGAAATGCTATAACCGTATATAACACTATCTATATACTTATTATATTTTTAGCAAATTTCTATTTATTTATATATCAATATATAATAACCTATAAAGTATCATGTATTTACAAATTACATGGTTATATAATGAATAATTATTATTTATTAGCACTAAAATTGATATATTTTAACTTTGATCAATTGTTATATTATACAAAAAATTTATGTAAAGCATTTGCAAAATGAATAAAGTAAAAATGAAATGACATCTATTTATAATAATACATTATGATCTTTTAATATCAAAATTAATTTTAATTTTAATTAAATATTTATTTTTTAAGATATATTACAATTTAAATTACAAAATAAAAATAGATATAACATTTTCAAATTTAAGTTAAAAAAAATTACTTTCATATTATTTTGTTAATTAAATATTACATGTCAATGTAAAATAGTGCTACTTAAAATGAATATTTTCAAAATTAATAAAAAATTACTTATGATAAATATACATTAACTTTACAGGGTTGGAAATACAGCTATATAATTAAAAAGTATTTATTATAAGTATTTTATTTATTATTCTGCTTTAAAAATATAATTATAAATAAAACATAATAACCAATCATCATATTTAAATTAGTGCTATTTTATATTTTTTACTTATTTGCAGATTAACATGTTAAGTCATTATTAACTTAAATTTATAATATTGAAACATTGATATTCTCATTTTCAACCTATTATATTGACTTTAAAAATATTGATTTATACATTAAAATGAATTTAAACAGTTTACATGTAATTATTTTACACAAAATTAATATTTTAAAAAATTACCTTTAGAGGAGTTATCAGCATTATTTGTTTCTGTAGTATTTTTAGACTTCTTTTTATCGAAATCCGAGTCATCAGTAATATTTTCAAACGTATTTTTTTTCTATAAAATATATCAAAATGTATATACATATGCATACGTAAAATATATACATGCAAATATAAATGTGCATGCACACAATATAAAGATACAAAGGTGCAAGATATAAAGAAACACAGGTGCAATCACACATACATGCGCGTGCGTACACTATGCACCCAAATATGTAAATATAACTAAAAGATAAAATTTTTTTATATTCGTTAAAAATCTCACAAAGAACGTGTTTTAAAATAAAAATATACATAAGATAATTAATTAAAATTCATTTCTTTAAATATATCCATTATTCTTCAATTATATATTACAGCTAATGTATATTTTAGTTTTAATGATATAATTACTTTTTTTTTCCTTTCTTCTTTGTGTTTTTTTTTATTTTTTAATTTTTCCTTTTTATATTTTTTTTTCGCAGATTTTATGTTTTCTTTGAGAATAACATTGTTTTTTTCTTCAGATTTTTCATTTTTTTTATCACTGGTCATTTTAAGTTTAATGTCAATTTCATGTTTTTCCATTTTCATCTAGAATAAATGATCTATATAGTTTTTTTAATTTTAAAATAATTAAAGAAGCTATGATACCTTAATTTTATCAAATAAAGCATCTAGTAATCTTATACTTTCTAATTGCCTCTGAGCTTTTATTAGTTTCCGTTCTTCTCTAGCAATCTTTAATGAAACTTTATCTTCTTCCTGCTTACGAAATACCGTCAGTGCCTTACGCCTTCTTTTTTCTTCCCTCATACGATGTCTATAGTATTTTCCTTTTAAATCTAATTCTTCTTTTTTTCTTTAATATTAAATAATACATTTATTGTACTAAGAATCTTTATAAGATTAAAATAAAACTTACTGTGTTTCTTCTCGTTTTTTAGCTTCTGCTTCTTCTTTCCGACGTAGTTTTTCAGCAACTAAATTATCTTGTGCTATAAGACGCTTTCTTTCGAAATCTCTGTGAGATACAGAATTATCACTCATGTGTTTTGTTTTATCAAAATCAACCTGTAATAGATTTACTTAATATGTTTAATAAAATTACTTAAACTAAATGTTTTATATAATGAAAAAAATTGAGGATATGATAACATTTAATTTCAATATTTTTATTAACCATTCATAATTATTACTACATATTTTTTTATATAAGGTAATAAATGGTAATAAAATTCATTAAATTTTTATTTTATACAAAATATTAAATCAAATGATAAATCTTACCCTTAGAGAGGCAACCAAATGATTTTTTTCTTTTTCCTTTTTAAGAAGTTTCATGCCTCGCAATGCATCCATGGCTTTAACAAAGTCCATATATTCAACATACTGTATGAATGCATCAAAAAAAATACCATCTTCATAACTAAATTTATGTATAGCTGTTCCGAGTCTCATTCTAAACCTATAGGGATCTGCTGCAGGAACATCGATTCTTTTTAAAACACCCCATTTTTTAAAAATTTTAGTTATCAATATTTCACTAGGAGTTTTTCCATTATCTTCACTAAACCATTTAATAGGAAGACCAGATATGTGAATAGTATCAGGTCGTTCACCTGCCTTTAATTCATTCATATGTTTAGCATCTCGGAAGTATGAATCCCAAGAATGTCTTGTTGGAAATTCATCCTTTATCTCGATAGCTTTGACCTTTAAATAAAGAATTTATCTTTATTTATTTATAATCAACCACTTAATTAATGATATTTAATTATGGTATTTAAAGATCTTTTTTAATAAAAAAATTGTAATTATATTTTTAATTAAAACTTCTCTTTTTAAATTATATCTTAATGTAATGAAACTTTTAAAATGCCAATTTTTACAAATATTTCAAATTTATTCATTCTCAATTAATAGATAAGTGTATATAAAAATGAAAGAATAAACTTTTATTTAATTAAATTATTTAAATTTGGAAAGCAAATAATGTGAATAATTATATTAATCCATGAATTTGAGGCTATTAATCATATTGAAAAACAGAAATTTTTTCAAGTAATTTAATAAGAATGTGGAAAATTTTATCAACTTACAATTGACTAAATATGCAATTATTATGTTTTACATAAAAAAAAATATAGAAACTAATGGTAACTCATTAAAGATTATACTTCTCGTTGTATTAGTTTTAATGTCAAATTTAATTTTTTAAGAAATATGATTATAAAATGTTTGTACACAAGACTAAAAAATAGTTTGTTAAAAGTAATGAAACTCAATAGAATTTACTAGAAAAAGTTTCATAAAATATATGAATAAAATATAAGTTTTCTTAAAATATTTAGAATTTTAAAAATTATTTTAGAAATTATAGAGCTCAAATTAGTAATATACAGATATAAATGATAGATACTTCATTCTTAGTTCAAAATTAGACAATTTACTTTCAAAGTATAGTCTGAATTATATAGGTTCAGCATAAAAATTTAATTATATAACAGTGATAATAAATCATAGAATAAAACTTAAAATTTAAGGTAAAATTAATATTAGAATTGAAAATCAACGTTAAAATGTGTAACCATATATATAAAATCCGATTAAAAGGTGACACTATTTTTTAAAAATTTGAAAACATTGTCATTTTGCAAAACAAATAACAATAAACTAAACAATTAAATTAATATAATATATAGTTAGAATTTCTGCTACATGTTTATTTAGTTTGCTATATCTCTTATAATTAGTACCTTTAAAACATTTGGGAACCCTGATAAATTGAATCGTTGACCGTCGAGTCTTATCAACACTGATTGAAGCTTGGATTTGTCTCCAAGATCTCCCTCGAACTTGATAAATTCTAATGTACTCTTGATGACTTTGAGAGAAGCAAATTTGTCTGGTCGTATTAACAAGTGTATCTTCTCCTTTACCTCCCATGTTGATATTGTTTTTCCTATTTATATTGTAGTAATTCTCTGTAAAAGCTGATACTACTGAATAAAAAATTAAATCAAAATCAAGACTGCGTTGCACCTTTTGCTTATTTCATTAATCTTCAAATGATTTAAAGCAACGTAGCCCAGAATTTGCCAATATCTTGCTTTATTGTATTAAAAGCATTTTTTTTTAATATATAAATATTTATAAATATTAAAGCTATATTTGAATATTTCAATCTTTAAGAAACTAAAAGCATTAAAGTCCAATATAAATCACGATATTAGGATAATTAAATGAAATATATAATCAATTCAATTTAATGGTAATAAAAGTAAAAGTACTATTTATTAATATATATAACAAGACTACTATATTATATTGTTTACCTGGACTTTTTAGTTGTGGAAGATTAATTGATACACAAATTTTTGCAATTGGTTTTAAGTAAATTCCTTGTGCAGTATACAGTGGTACTATATCACTGAGATCCCTACAGCTGAGAAACCCATTAATGACTTCTCCACTATTGGTTTCACCTACCTTCGTACTCTTATTCATTGCACATATATGTTGCAAATCAGTGAATTAACTTTAATCACTATAAAATATGTACAATTTATAGAAATAATAACAATTTTATTTAATACACGATTTAATTCATAACAATAACAAAAGACGGGAACTCAATCGAAATTGATTGAGGTTGTGTGTGCAATATTCCTGAAATAGCATAAAAACACTTTTAGATGTGCATATTTATTTTCCATTTCTTACATTTTTTTATGCTCTTGCATAATAATTTATAGAATTGAAATATATTTATACTAAATCAAAAAAGTTGTTTATAGAAAAGTACTCCAAATCCAGATAAAGAAACGAAACGAAGTTCTGACGGCCATTTTAAAATAACGATTTATTTTACTTGTTAGTATTTACAAACATGTATAATTTTGATGCGGAAGTTATATTAATTAAAATTATCAAATATTAAATAAAATTTGAAATAATTGAACTATTTATTAATATTTTTAATTTTTATTATTACTTGTCCAAATACAGAAATATTAATTATTTTAAAAAATTTGAAATCGGATAAAGTAATATACTATATACGTTAAACTTTAGTTATAATTTCTTATCAAAGTATCTTTGTACTAATATAGATTTTAGAACCGAATATTAATAATAAAATTAAATTGATATAGTATGTAGAATTTTTCAAGTTATTTCCTCAAATTCTAAGAAGAAAAAAAGATCAACTTACTCTTCGAAAATTAAATTTTTGGATATTAGTCAATTAATTTGATTAATATGGATTATTATAATACTCAGTTAATAGATGAATAGTTTTGGTGTCAAAAGGAGGCTCTAAACAAAATTTGTAAGTTTCATTAGGAGTTTTTCTTTCCAATTTTTAATAGACTTTGTTAGAATGTTTAAGTAAAGTTCATAAAAGTGTAAAGTAAAATAAAATTAAACAAAAAAGAAATATAGTATACATAAACAAAGTATTTGTTTTATGTTTATTTCTAAAATAAATTTTAATTTATAGATATGTAGGAATTTTTAAATTATTAATGTTATACAATAATAACGTACAATAAATTATATAATATAAATAAATTATAAATTTAAGTAGTAAATTTTTATATTATATTTCAATTATATTATTATATTATATTTTTTAGTGATTCTAAAAACTATTTTGATTTAAGATTTTTAATATTATTGAAATATGTAAATTGTAAATAGTTATATATAATTTGTAATAATTATATAAATAATTAAATTATAAAAAAATTATATAAATGAAAGCATTTTAAATTAGCTTTATAATAGAGATTTAAAGAACTGTTTCATATTTTTAAAGAAAAAGAAAAAGATTAGTTTAAAAAATATCATGTAAATATGTATTATGGCAATGGCTTATTATTGTTAAATGATAATAACTTAAATTTAATGTATTGTTTTTATATTAATTACTTTTTTGTATTTATTTCATAAAATAAACAAATTGATTTCTAGTCTTGATTTATCATGTGTGTATTTCCAAAATATTCCAATACCAACTATTACCTTATATTAAGGTATTTAAATATTTTTTATATATTTGCAATGATAAAGATTATTTAACTCAAACTTAATTTTAAATTATATTGAACTTACTATAACATTTGTATCTGTAAATATCACAATAAATTCAATATTGGTTTAATTTTTGTGTCCTTGATTTTTAGATTCTTTTAAATATTTAAAATCTTCATGTTTCTCTAATCATAGTATATTTCAAGTCAATTATTTAAATTTCTATAATATTCAAGATAATTTAAATCATTCTTTATCTTGAGATTCCTTAGTATTCCTAGTATTCTTAGTACTCCAATATTCTTTTGAATCTATTGAGCTGGATATTCAAATTTAATATTATAAATTTTTTTATTTTTAATTCAACCATCAGTCTTGATTCAAAATCAAGTCACAACTATTTCAGGTGAGACAGGTTGTGGTAAAAGTTTACAGATGAATTTAAAAACTTTATTTTAATCTAAGTAATATTTTTTTTAACAATTTAAATAATTTATAATATATTTTTAGTTATAAATATGTTAACAAAAAGGATAAATTTTTATTTATTTTTAATCAATAAAGTTATTAATGATAATATCTATTTTTTAAATATGACTAAAGAACATGAGCATATAGAAATTATTTGTACTCAACCTCGCAGAATAAGTGCAAATGAAGTAGCTGAAAGAGTGACTGCTGAAAGAAATGAATGCGGAGGTGAGTATCACCTACTATATATAATAACTATATAATAATAAGTTCAGTTGGATATCAAATCAGATTGGAAAGTAAAGTATCAGATAATACAAGATTGATATTCTGTACAAAAGGAATTTTACTGCAAAGATTACCTATTGATCATCGATTAAAATCTGTTACTAATAAAATTATTGATGAAGTTAATGAAATCAATGCAAAAAGGTAAACCTTAATAACAATGTATAATATATGAATATACGTATGCATCTGAATGATTAAATTAAATTAATAAGTAAAAAATTTAAATAAAAAAAATTAAATTAATTATATAAAATTTTTTACAGTGATTTTTTATTTATGATATTAAAATAATTACTTCAACAAAGACCAACATAAAAATTAATTTTTATGAGTACAACATTAAAAACTGATATATTTTCCATGTATTTTGGTAAAATTCCAGTTTTGGATATTCCAGGTAGAATTTTTCCAGTAAAGTAATATTTTTTAGAAGATATAATGGAAATTTCTCATTATGTTCTTGAAAATTCAATATATTAGAAAAGTTAAAAATAGTTTTGAACTATTAAATATTGATACAGAAACATCCAATACTGAAAGCTTATTTACAATTATACCGAAAGATAAGGTTTTAGATGAAAATCTAACATTATCTCAAATAGTAGGACGATATTCTAAATATTCTATATTAATTCATAAAAATCTGTTTATAATGAATCATGAAAAAATAAATTTTGAATTAATAGAGAAAGTAATAGAATGGATTGTTGATGGTAGTCATAATTATCCTCGAATTGGCTCTTTATTGATAAGGAAAATTAAGCTAATGAAAGACAACAGAATTCTGTCTCAAAAATTAGAAATACCTTATAATTCTTCTTTATTCATTTTTGTCAAATAAAGAGCAAAGTTTAGTATTTACAAAAACAAAAGATGGTGTTAGAAAGATAGTACTTAGTACAAATACTGCTGAAACATGGATAACCATAGATGATTGTGTATTTGTTATTGATACTGGAAAAATGATAGAAACACGTTTTAATTCAAATCAAAATATTGAAAGCCTTGAAATGTGTTGGATTTCCCAAACTAATGCACTTCAGCGAATGGGTTGAGGTGGTAGGACAATGTCGGAAATTTGTATACATCTTTATTCATCATTTAGGTATGAATATTTTTAGTTTATATGTAACTTAAGTTATTTATAAAATAAAATGTTTTAAATTTGAATTAAAGGTCCAAGCATAATTTCTTAGCACAACCAATTCCTAAAATCTTAAGAATTTCATTCAAGCCATTACTTCTTTATATTATAATTCTGTATAAAGCTGATAATATTGATCTTTATAAAAGTTTAGATAAACAAGAAATAAATTTATTTGATTAATTTTAAATTATAATACATTAAATTTCATCTTATTGAGAAATGCTAATATTTTCTTACAAGTATATTTTTTTAGCCAATGAAAAATATAATTGTCTTAAAAATATTTATTATATTATAATTATATAATTATTCTTTTTCTTATGAAATTTTGTTTAATAAAATAAAAATAAAATATATTAATATTTTATTGAATAAAATGGGAAACACGCAAAAGTGGTGTTTAATTAAGAAATATCAAAATATATATTTTATAATATTTATATAAACATATTTGATTAATTATTATTATACAAAAAAATTTATTTAAGATTGATATTTAGAAACGATGTTAGAGCCACCTTCCTATAGTAGTATTTTGATTGCTACTAAAATATTGCAGAATGTTGGTGCACTTGATCCAAAATGTATATTAACTCCATTGGGCCATCAATTAGCTGCTTTACTAGTTGATATTTAAATTGGCAAATTAATATTATTTGAAGCTATTTTCTGTTTATGGATTCTGCTCTTACTATTGCAGCTTGTTTATCTTATAAAAGTCCTTTCATCACTTCTTTTGAAAAGAAACATAAAGTTAATGAAAAAAAAATATGCGATTGGAAATAGTGATCATTTGACCACTTTAAAATTATATAAGGTGAACTGCACAGAAATAAGATACAAATAATGAAATTATAAAACTATTAGTAATTCATATATACTTTTAAAAATGTATTTTAATTGTACATAATTAATAGAAATATGTACATTATTGTAAACTTATTTTCAATTATATTTTCAGAAATGGATAGAAATAAGTTAAAAAGGTTATTATGCAAGACAAAATTTTTGTTCCTGAAAATTATTTATCAATACAAATTTTATTATAAGTCTCTATAGATTTTATTCCTGTTAACATAAAAAAACATCCTATAGGACAGGATAAAGTTCTTGAATGTACACGTATTGAATTTAATGTTAACAATGAGAATTGTAATCTTTTACAGGGTCTTCTTTGTGCTGCTTTATATCAAAATGTAGTAAAAGTATTCACTCCTGAAAAATCATTTCAAATGCAATTTACTGGAGCTATTCCATGACAGCCAAAGCCTGAAAAATTACATTATCAAACAAAGGAAGATAGGAAAGTTAATATTCATTCATCTTCAATCAACTCCTGTGTAGGTTATTATACTAGTCCATATTTAATTTTTCAAGAGAAAATTAAGACCAGTAGAATATTTATTAAAGAAATAGCAATGGTACCTATACTATTTTTAATATTATTCTCTGGTTGTGGTATTGACATACAGCTACATAATGGTACTTTTATACTTTCGTTGGAGGATTATGTTTGCTGTTGAATTTCACCAAATAAAAAATTAATTTTTTTAAAAGATTTATGACATAATTGATTTTTAAAATTAGTAGTTATTAACAAATATGAATATTTTCCTAAATAGCAAAACTTTTGCAGTGTACAAGAACAGAATTAGTAAAATTATTACAAAAAAAAATGGAAGATCCTTTATTAAATCTTTCAAATCATTCATATGAAAAAAAAATTATAAAAACAATTGTTAGCATAGTAACAGATAGATAAGAAGTTTAATATTATCTATATTAAAATTATTTTCATTTAATCAATTTCATTCTTAATATTAAATAGAAATAAAATAAAAGTTTATAGATAATTTTTTTTATTGAGATATCTAAAATTTGTGTATAAAATTGGATAATTCATTTTAATGTAAATATATAATTAATATATAATAATTATTAATTATTACACAAAACTGAAAATCAATATATATTTGAACTAATATTTATTAATATTATTATTATTTTTTTTAATATGTTGTTTATTACTTTAAAATATATAAATATAATTTATTGATTATAATACACTCGAAAATTAATTTAAAAATTACAAAAAAATTTAGTTAAACCTAGAGTTAAAAGACAATTAGACAACTGAAAAACGAAAAACATTAACTATTACATTAGATTAACTTCATTTAATTTTTATTTAATTAGATTTAAACTTCTCTTACTTAAATGTTACGTTTATGACACTAAAAATATAAATATAATAATCTTTAATATGAAAGAAAATAATATAATTAAATATGAAATCAGTAAAAAATGAGAACCGATTATGAGTTAATAATTAAAATCTTAAAATTTTAAATAATTGATTAATAAATTGATTAAAATGAATTAAAAATTTTCATTTTTAGACTGGGGTGTAAATTAAAATTAGTTTTAAAAAATTATAAAATTTGGAAATAAAAAGAAAGATCAAGTATGTGGTTGTAAGTTGAGATAAAAAATTTGATTCTTAGACATAAATCGATTTACTTTTAAATTATTTATTTTTATTTTTAGATTTATTTTTACTTTTACTTTTCTTTGCCTTCTCTTCAATATATTATAATTATAATTATAATACATTATTTAATATAATTATATAATTATAATACATGATTTTTCCATACTCTAATATTTATTTAAATACATATATTACGGAAATAGTTTTATATTTAATTAATATTTATATGCATTTGGCAATAATTTACATCTCAAGTTTAAATTGTAAAAATCAATAAAATTATATTATGGAGAAATTATATTATAAAAAAATGTACTACTTATTTATTAAAGTTATATATATATATGATATATTCAATAGTGTATGAATTTTAATAAACTGAAATAAATACTCTTTCATGACTATTTTGAAACCCTAATAAATTAGTCCAACTTTGCTATATGAAAGAAGTGGAATATTAAGTTGTGCAAGATATTTGAACATTAATCAGTAATGACAATAAAGTGCATCTTAATAAAATCTTTATTTATATTACTATTAACTTTTTATAATATAAAATATATATAAATTACAAAAAAGTATATATGCATTTCGGATTGTTTATTACATCAATTTCTCACATTTAATAATCTTTATAGAAAAAAATGTAACTTTTATCGAGTAGATCAACCAGTGATAAAAAATTTGTATGGTATGAAACACATTTATTTTTTTAAACTTCCCTTGAATTTGTCTAACCTAACATCTATTAAAGTATTTAATTTAAGGTCGTTTAAATTTTAGAATTTGTTCATTGAAACTTTAACAAAATTTATATTTCGCCGTATATCTGTAGAATAATAACAGAAATTCATATTTCAAAATTTATATTTTTATTAAACAAATTAATCTTTAACATTCATTATAATGTCGATGATAAATTTGATTATTTCGAGAGGATTTTTATCTTCATCATCTCGATATGGAAAACGAGTATTTACGAAATTTTTATTGTATAATAAAAAAGGGACCAAATTATTTAAACAAAAACAAGCTACAAATCAAGATACAAAGATTCCTATTGAAAGTAAGTTTTAACAATTAGATGATACTATATAATTTAGTTAAGATATTTTATTGTAGTATTTAGACATCCTTAATAATTTTATTAATTATAAGAATGATATATTTTATAAAATATTTTAGTTGTATTTTCATTTTAAATAATATAGTGATTTCTTTATTTCCTTGATAAATAAATAATTTTAAAGCAATATTTGAAAGTAGATTTGGAATTTTTATAAAATTATAAAATTTTTTTAGTTCATATTTGATAACATTTATAACACTATTATTTCATTAAATATTTATTGATGATCTTATTTATAATGTATATAATTATTTTTCATGTTTATTTAGGTAACAAATTACGTTGAATAATTTATTTAAAATTAAAAGTAAATAATAAAGAATAAAAAATTTCATATATATTAATATTTAATTTTTAATACAATAATATCTTTCTTCTATAATTTAGAACGTGGAGTAAAAAATATAGGTTATAAAGTTCAAGATCGATTTCTGCAGATTCCTAAAATGATTCCAGAAATAATTGTTCCAAATTTAAAAGATTTTAAGTTAAAGCCTTATGTTAGTTATAAATGTGAAAATGTTTATCAGTCAAAGTTTACTGCAAAAGATTTATTTAATGCTGTTTATAGAGGAAAAATTATACAAGATTTTAATACTAACAAATTAGATGCATCAGGACAACCACATAACCCTAGTAGAGAGGAACAAATTAATATAAAGGAAGCTCGAAAAATTGCAAGTAGGCCTGGTTCAGATATGTATACAGCTCCTGCATTACCATTAGGAACACTTTTCTCTGAAAAATGGAAATAAAGATTTTTTTTTAACGAATTGTTAAATATAAGAAAATGTATATTAATATTTTTATTTCTGTATCTAGACACTTACCAAGAACTTAAAATAAAATTATAATATTAAATTATAAAATAGTTGAAAAAATAAAAGTCAGGACGTCTAGTGTATAAATATTCTATTTGACTGCTTTTAATTGTATAAGATAATATAAATTCGTATTCCTTATATTAGACTACTTTATGAAATTAATGACTTAATTCAAATTATTGTACATATATTATTATCAAAATTGTATTAATAATTAATAATTAGTTCAAAAATATGTAACAATATATCAAAAATTGTACATGGTCTATCCTAGTAAACTTTATATGCAGATTAGTTGAGTTATTGTTGCCATAATCAATATTTTTATGACTTGAAATAAACTACCCAGTATTCTAAATTAAAAATAAATAAAGTTAATTTAAAATAAAATAAATCAGTATTAATTTTTTTAATTATTTTATTATGCCTTAATATATTATTTGTAAGCCTCATTGTATACTAATTTTGTTTCTGATATATTTGGTTTATATTCTTATTAGATAAGATATTGAATTTAAAGTTTAATTAATCTCAATAAAAATTTTATTAAGTTATTTTATAAAGTTGTAGATTAGGATATAAATGATTTTATTGTAATTTTTAATGAAATAAAATAATCGTGAAAATATTTTAAAATATTTCAGAAATTACTTTATAACATAAAAAGGATAAATAAATAATTACATTCTTTTTATTTTATTGGTTGTATATTCCATACATTTTATAATTCCTAAATTACATTGACAATATTCTACAGTTTATAAAGTATTGATTACTTATGGTACATTATAATGAAAGAGATATTTTCTGATAGAGAAAAAATAAATTTATATAATAATATTTATTGCGAAAAATTGTACAGGTAATTCTTTATTATGGTTTTTGAATTTAGTCATTTTAACAAATATACAAAGAACTATTAACTATTAAAATTAAGTTTCATTGTTAAATGGTAACTTATTGTCAAATTTATATATTATAATTATATACAAAAGGACACCTGTAATTTGTCAGAAAATTTAATTTCAATGTAATAGCATGCATATATTACAGTACAAGCATCTAATTGAAATATTACATACTGTACACGTATGTAGATGTAGATTAAAATTAGATATTTTGGATTATAACATATAAAATTTATCAAATTATTGACAGATAAGTACTAAATATAAAGAAAATATATTTAGTTTAAAATATTTAAATAAATATGCATTAATATTTAATTTAATATTAAAAAAATTATGAACAATTTTTAATTTATAAGTAAATCAATGAAAGTTTTTATGTATTTAATATACTTCCAAAACTTATGTATAAATACATATAACATTTTTTTTTATTACTCTCAAAGTATAGAAAAATAATAATTTCCAAAATATAATTATATCGTCATAATATTTTAAAAGATCGCTAGATTGTTAAAAATTCATTATTAATAACTCATTGCTTATCATAATCTAATATGTCAATATTCATTAAAATTTTAAATTTCAAAAATATATTTTATTTTTGTCATTGTTATATTTCATGTGAATATATCCTACTTGCAATTTAATTAACAATTGTCTTAATATAAAAAATAATCAATAATTTAATATTTAATGGTTCTTATTGTCTATATCTAATGGTTATTCATATTTCAAGAATAATTTAATAAGTTTATTAATTATTTAATAATTTTTTTAATAAAATTATTTTTTTACAATAAAAATTATTGGTTTCCACGACCTGGATGTAATTGTCCTTATAATGCCAAATTAACAAATTGACTTTTTCTAGTACGAAATCAATTGGCTAAATAAATAAAAATGAGATAATTTTTATTGTTTATTAATAATTAATTATTATAACTATTATTAATAATAGTATTGTTATTACTGAAGCTATGTAAATTAATTTCATAACAAAATATTTAAATTGACGGGTATTGAAAGTAAATTTATTGAATTTTAGTGTTTTTTCTATTATAAATTAGTAAAATAAATTTTACAACCTTCTATAATAGTTAGTTATATCTAAATTAATATTTAAAAGTAATTTTATACATGAAAGTAATTGTTTTGACATTAATGTTTGTAATATATATAGGTGTTTTTAGTTATTTTGTATTACTCTATATAAGCTTGTTAGGAAAGACTATATTGAAATGCATTTTTATAGAATTATGCATGACTGGTATTTTTTCTTAACAATTAATTGTTAATGTGAATTTAATGATTTTACAAGTCGATACACTCCGATAAAAACGTGAATAATTTACTCCAATTTTATATTGTATAATTTCACGGATTGAATTTTTAAAATATAAATTTATTTTGTAAATTTATAATATGATTTTTAAAAATAAAATCAATTTTTTCAAATTATTTAAAAATTAATTTTATTAATATAATTTATAAGTACGGTCGCACAAATAGAAAAAATCTTTTTAGAAGCCTATTCATAATAAGCAATGATCATTGTTATAAAAATTGTTTATGTTAAATTCAATTGTAATTTAAATTATGATTTAACATAATTTTTCGATAAAAATAAACAAAAAAAATCTGAAACAGTATTAAATTTTGAATACAAGTGCGAATTTTCATAAATCATATAAAGTCTTTATATAAATTGAAGTAATATTTGACAAATAAAATCAAAAGCATCAGAATTTTTCTAGTATAAATTAGATGTTAATATGTTATAATTTTTAAATATTATATTGTCAAATAAAGTTGTTAAAATTAATATACATCTTCTTATTTTGATTTTTTATTATCCATTTAAACAGGTGTGTATATATGTTAAAATTAGTGATTACACACATATGTTATAGAAGCTATCCTTATATATATATATATTTGATATATTCGATACAATATATAAAAAAGGAATAATTTTGTATTAAAATACAAAAGAAATTAGATTTTATCTTATAATAGTCTTCGATTAAATAAATTTTTTTTATTAAATTCAGTTTTTTTATATAGTTTTAAGAAAGTAAATAAATTTATTACCGTATTTCTTTCTTATAGGCATTTAGATTCTTTAGAATATTTTTAAATTTGAAGAAATTTTTTGGAATGAAAATTCATGTAGTTATTAATTTTATTTAAATATATAAATAAGTTACAAATTTGAGAGAATTTATAAATATTTACTGTAATTTCCTTAACTGACATAAGAAATATAATCCAATGTTTCAATTTGATTTCAGTATTACCTATTAGTTTTATAAATATTACTATTAATATTTATTATTTATTAGAATAAATAATTTTATTATTAAATATAATTATCACGGTTTCTAAATTTTTTAAATTCTATTAAGTTTGTATACTCAGGTGATAATTTATTAAACCACTGTAATTTAAACTATTATCAATATATTAATGTGTGCGTGCGTGCACACACACGCATATGCATATAAAATAAAGTATTGCATTACAGACTTACAATGTGAACTTACCTTATATGATTTTTCGACTAAATAAAACTAAAACAGTAATGTTTTTAATCTTAACAATATTATAATATTATATAATGCAATATTTAATATACTATTAAATGATTTATTTCAGTCTTTCCCTTATCTTTTAGATATTTCGCTAAATACTTTCGCTTTCTCTTTTTTATTCGTGTCTTATGTTATTGAATGAATATTTATGTATTAAATAGAGGATTCTTTTCTACCAGTCTTTAATGTTTCCCATATTTTTGAAAGTTCAATCCGTATCAATTATTATTATTATTCAATAATAATAATAATAATTAGTATTCAATAATAATAATAATTATTATATTATTCAAATATTTATATCACTTGCTCATATCAATTATTATATATAATGGAATGTTAATAAGTAAATATCTCAAACAATTAAAATTATCGTACGCACTTCTCCTATTAATGTTTTAATAATAAATATATGTGTAATAAAATAAGTAGTTTGTATAATTCTAATAGAAATAATATATTTCAGTATTGTTAGCATTATTTATAATGTATAAATTCATTATTGTTAATAATGTTCTTACAATGTACTTACAAATTATACAAGATAATCGTTGGTTTTATTGAGGTATACTAATAATTATAATAAAATAATATCGGTCAATATTGATAATAAATACAAGTTTATTTCATTAAAAGGTATTAAATATTAATTATATTTTTAATGAATCATATTTAAGGTTATTTAATAATATGGCATGAAAATATGAGATGTATAATTGTTCTTCAATTATATGTACATTATTCAATAAATTTTTATAATTAATTCAACCTGTCTAAATAATTAATTTATTTAAATAAGGTAAGTGTTTTTTTTAAGATTTTGATCTAGAATCAATTTCATTTCAAATTTCAAAATAAATAGTTATGGTGCCAATAACTGCCTATTTTATTATTATAATTTTTAATAATTGAATTGTTTCCTATTTTTAACAAAACCATATTATTATTAAATTTAGTTTTTTTGTATTTGTTTCACTTTTCAAATAAACAAACAGTATTTTTAATGTAATAATTGCACGTAATATATTATATTAAAGAATATTTTCAATTATATAATTTCTTAAAGTAATTTGAATAAATGAAACCAATTTCCCGAATAATTTGATCAATTTTACGTTTCTTGACTTACAAATGAAGCTTTAATAAATTATTCAATATATTCAATATATTCAACTATATTTATGAATGTTTTATAATATACTGCGAAAAGGTGAGCAAATAATATAGTTATCTGATAAAAATATTGCCTATAATCTCTTTTATTGATACTTATTAATAAAATGTAATAAAATGATTTTTACAAATTATGAAATTTAAAATTATTTATAAAAATAATTATAAATATTTTAAAAAGTTAAAAATACATTTAAATTAATTGTTAACTTAAAGATTCATTTGTTGTATGATATACAATGTATATTATATATAATTTCAAACAAACGTTTTATATACATAAAAGAATATTGAGAAATTTATTTTTTTTTGTATGTTTAACATTTTTATTTATAGTTTTATATTACTTGTATATACAATTTGAACAAGTGAAAACTATCTTATGATACCTGTTAAAAATAAGAAAGATGTATGGTTCATTATTAATTTCATAAATATTTGCTCGCCTCCACACTGTCTAAAAGTGCAAGAGTTAATTGTTATTTGATATTATTATTATTATTTTATAATTTACATCAGTCTGAAAGAATGGGATTTTTAATACGTATAATAAATCATTTGTAATTCACCTTATATATAAGGCGTCTGTGTTACCATTAAGGATTGAATCACCTGCTAATATTTATGTCGTAAATATTTATATAAATTTTTAAAAAACCAAATTATGCTTTAACATTTCTTAAATTAAAAACTTGTTATTTATTATATCCAATTATAATAATGCAATATAATAACCAATTGAAAACAAGTTTAAATTTTATATAAAAAATTTGTTTTTAATACAAAATTTAGAATCGAAATATCTCTAAACTATTAAAAATGCAATATAAATTATTTAAAACAATGAAAACTTAATAAAATGTGAATAAAAAAACTTTATAATGCATTTTATCGAACGTTTAAATCGTAAAAAATGTAAATGGATATTATATATAATTCTTGTGAACCTATACATTTTTCTGTATAGTGTAAAAAATCGTATTTATATAACTACACTAAAGTAAAAATAATAAATAATGTTATTTAAACCTAACGATTTTTTTTATTTAAAGAATAAGTAAAAAATTTTAATTTCAATTATTATATAAATGTCAATTTCTATATAGGAGATTCATTTTTATATTTACGGTTATTTTTATAAAAATCAATTTTTCTTTTTCTTTAAATTTAAAATTGAAAAAATTGAAAAATACAATTGTTCATATAATTTTAATAATAGATGAAAAAGTATAATTAAATTTAACATTTCAAATATTGAATATTGTGTATTATATTAACTCTATTTCTTCAATGTTGGAAAAGATTATGTAATTAGATGTACATTTACTAATGTATTAATACTCCTCACCTTTTGAGTACAAAGTGATAGAAATTGATACTCTATAATTAAAAATAGACTGTCGAGTCAACACATATTATTATTATTATTGTATATATGAAATCATAAGCATCTAATATAAAATGTATCATCAAATATGATTTAAGTTCCTTTTAATACATTATTAATAGCTTTATATTAATATATTTTGAATTTTTACCGACCAAGTCTAATAATAATGATAAATTATATATTTTTAAAATAATTTAAATATTATTTTTCTTTTATTATGATATGAAAAATAATATTATATTGATATTTAATTAATTGTACATCAGAATATTGAAATTATTTATTAATATATTAATATTTATTTTATTTCATTATGTAAATTTCAAATGAATCACCTTTAATAAATAAAAATCATTTATGACTAAATTTATATTTTTTTATTTAATCTACGATTTAGTTATAATTTTATAGAATATTACGATAATTAATTGTAGTAATAATAATTATAAGTGACTAAATACTAAATACTTATACACATAAAATTTTCTGTAAAACTGAAATATTATTTATACATATTTTTTACTACAATAGATTTCATGGATATGTACCACGCACTTAAATAAAATAGTATAGTCATTTGAATTTTTTAAAAACTATAATCTGTCAGTTCACAATAAACAAGACTACAATCGTCTTTACCTATCACACTTTATGAGGGCTGGAATGCTGTCATGTTTCATAACTCAGTTGATAAAGAGAGATTTTTTGTAAAAATAAATAATTTTAACATTTGATTATAATAAATTTGCATATGTCTGAATTGTTTGCGAATTCTATTGTGATATTGAATTTTACGGATATATAAGATTCTTCTTTAATATGGTGATCTTGGAATTGTTGACTTTTCTAATCCTAACTATAAGGTTCGCTAAAGTTTTCCTGATTTTTATCAGTTACTCCATTGGATCGCCTCCACTGTTCTCGAAAATCGTCGAGTGAGGATTGCTGTTCGTGGACCACAGAAAGCCTCTCACACTACCTGGCGGCAAGTATGATGCACCACCGCTGAGGTCTGTTACCTGCTCATTTACAGTTTTTTATAATCACTAAAAGTTGCATATTAATTGCATTAGGTATTATATATTGGTAATATAATAAATTTATTATAGTAGTAGTTAAGAGAATTAATAAAAGATTCAAATGAAAATTAAAATGGAAAATTTATGTTCTATAATTGTCTATTATATTTACATAAATAGTAGCTTAAATAATTATTTTTATAATTAATACTGCTAAAGTCACTGTTAATAAATAACTTTTTTTAAATCCTGAAATGTGTAAAATACAGTTATTCATTAGTTTTTTAAACAATTATTTAATTTTATAAAATATTTTGAAAATAAGAATTAAAAAGTATCCCTTATATCTTTATAAATTATTTATATGAAAAAAATAAGTGTATATATATGGTTGCATGTGAATTGTAAATAAAATTTTAAATTTCTTTAGTTGATATAAAAATGATCTTATTCATAAATATATATGTCTGTTCGAAATTCCGTCGATTTAATATAATCAAAATATCTATTTTATATTTTGTACAAAATTCAATACAATAACTGTATTTATTAATTGTTTTTTATCACATCATTTATAGATTTTTTATAATTATTATTTTATGTAATAATTTTCAAAATTTTAAGTAAAAACATATATAAAGTGATTATGAAGTATAGTTTACAAAAAATACTTTTTGTAATTGCAACTATTTACTTTCTCTAACAAAGTAAATTAATTTATGGTCTTCTATGTTATAAGGTTAGTATTTTAAAGAAAAATATTTTACTTTATGTAATAAGTTTTTCAAATATAAACTATTGTTATTTATTATTTATATTCAAAATAATCCAGCAATTTATTCATTTATTTGTATTCCAGAGAACACAATTTCTGTTATTAACGATGAAATTTTATTTCTCTATATGTAATTTTATTCTTAATCCTCATAATTAATATTTTGTTTGAAGTTAATAAATTTTTCTTGAAAATGCTTTATAAAATATATATATTTTAAAATTTTGTTCTAATTCTGATTGTTTTTTTCTCAATATAATTATTCAATTTATAAAGACTTTTACACATAATTCATTATGATATTAATTAAAAATGTTTAGGTTGAAAATTAGTGTAGAAATAAGGAATTTATTCCATACTATAAACTGTTTTAATTGGAATTAATTGAATACAATATCTTCTTGAAATACTAATAATTTTTCAATATATTTTGTTAAGATAAAATATTATTTTTTTGCAATTATTATTTCATTTCAATATCTAGAATGATTTTGTCTTTACTTATTTATGTTTTACTATATATTGACATTTAATTTAAAATACCATGTATTAAAAAAGAGCCAAAATATTTACAACAAATTATTTAAATTGATGACATGATATATGAATACAAAAATCCTATTGTTCGAGATTCCGTGTAAAAAATCAACCATCGGAACGTCGCAGTGTCATTTGATCATCGGTGTTTACGAAAAGTACGTTACAAGCAGTGAACAGAAGAGCATTGTAGGTTCAAAGTCGAAGTTTATTGCCAGAAAAGTCGAGAAAAATATTCAAGTAATGTTTGTAATCGAGGCCGCGGTAGAAAAAAGAGTAAACCAAATATTCATGCTTTCAGATTATGAAGCTACTTGGGTAAAATTCTTGAATAGTTTTCTGTTCAAGATTCCGACGGACCCTCGGATCTTTCTCAGCTTTCTCAAATTGGTCACGATGTATTATGAATTATAACTGATTTTTAAACTAATTTATTTTACTGGACCGCCTAATTTTCACTTAGCATTCGTCACGTTCATGCTGTAAATTACTCACAGAGGCGCTCTGATGACCAAAGTTACAAAAAAAACATTTCGCCTCCTTTTTTGTGTTCTTAATCTCTTCTAGAAGATATCACTCTCGCGATAACGAGACTCGAGCAAGAAGTTTTTTATTTATTTATCTTTCTAAACTCCGAGTCAAAAACCGTTAAAGAAGTATCTTATTACTTGCCAAGCTCGGACTTCTTGTAAGTCGCTAAGATCAACAATAAATAAATATATCTTGGACCGCTCGTGAAAGCCACGTGCACTGTCTCTCATTACTTGATTGTACGTTTTGTAAGAGTCCTACAAGGATATTTTACTTTATTATCGTGGGAACACATGCAACTCTTATCATGGGAAAATTTCCAACCGTCACCCCACTCCTTGGTGACACAAGGGTGCTTTGTCTAAAGTATGGAGCCACCTACTTACTACAATTCACCAATCACAGAACAAAAATAACATTATTACAAAAGACTCAATTTTCCACTCTCGGAAACTACGTCTACTAACCACTCCCACGGTAGGCGAGGTAAACTCATTA